>JALBYF010000086.1:0-67061 GCA_023212725.1 Tranzscheliella williamsii | reverse complement strand
TTATGAAGGCCGTGGCGAAACTTCAGGGGGCCAAGACCCACGATTCCAAAATCGACACCAACCCCCACTCACCCCCCCCCCCCCCCCCCCCCCCCCCCCCCCGTTACGTGCACGCGCACGCGCTCGTCTGCCATTTCACTCCACCGGTGCATGCCGCCGGTCTTGTCACTGCGTGCTGATTGTGCGTCTGGCTCTGCGCGGCACAGTTGAATACGGCCGAACGCGATGGGGCTGGTGTGCGGCCGATAGGAATGTCCATTGTGGCATGTGGGTATGTACAGGAAGGAGAAGGCAGAGGCGATGTGTACGTACGGGGCGGGAAGGAATGCAAGCGGTCGGGGTAAGAGAGTGTAGTAAGCGTGGCCCGAATCGGGGGGAGGGCCTGCGCTGGGAGGGGAGCGGCGGGGGAAGGGGTCTGCCTAGGCGGTGGAGGTGACGTCGGCAAAGGCGGTGTGGATGTCGCCCTGAATCTTGTCGGCGAGGGAGGTGGAGGCGGAGGGGACCTTGATGGTGAAGGTGGGGGAGTGATTGCCCGAGTCGCCGAGGACGACGACGATGTAGTCCTCGCGCTCCTCCAGGTCGGCGGGGAGGGTGATGGAGGCGCTTCCGGACTTGATGGGGAAGTCCGAGGCGAGTGTCCACTTGAGGTTCAGCCCGCCGGTGCCGTCGGCAGGCATGTAGCCCAGCATGATCTCGCCCGTGTACGCGTCAGCGACGGCGGGGATGTCGCTCGCATCCCACGTCACCGTGTACTGGCTTCCAGCCGTCCAGACCGTCTCGGCAACAGGACTGGTCACCTTGGGGTTGTAGACAATGCGCTTTCCGAGCTCGGCGACATCGCGGCCGATCATAACATGGTCCCAGCTGGTATTCTCAAACTGTCGCTTGAGCATCACCTCGGCGGCGGAAGAAGAGCCGAAGCTCGGCATGGGTGCGCTCAAGGCCGAAGCGACCAGGAGCGACGCGGAAACAAGCAGAGCGGAAAGCTGCATGGTGAAGGCGCCTTGAGAGATGGATGTGAGAGGAGAGGCTTGATGTGATTCGACGATGCTGATCGAGGGGCAATATTGCAGGCAGGGAGGTGATGCTGGTGTATGCAACAGAAAGCGTAGTGGGACAGGAGTGGGAACAGGGACGGAAGGAAGCCTAGGTACTGAGGGTCTTAAAAGAGGAGCCGGACGCAAGGGGGATCAGCAGAAAAGCAAGGACAGTTGAGGAATGCGACGTGGGATCGTTGGAGGAAGGGCAAGAGGGCCTCGACCTTATCCTTTGGCCCTTATACGGTAGGGCCAGCCAGCGCCACTGATCTAGCTGCTCGTCCAGAAGGGGCAATATAGTGTGGGGCACGAAGCCTGAGGGACCGACGCGGATCAGAGGTACTTGCCCCGGCAGGGCTCCAACACCACCCGTTCGGAACGGACACTTTGTTTGTGCGCCAAGAGCTGCTGGGACTCGGACAGTGTTCTTGCTCTCAGACACGCTGTACTTGGCTGCTGGCGGACGCATCGGCAGCAGGCTGGGCTTAGGGAGCGCGTGGAGTGGGCGAAGAAAAGCGGTGGCGAGCGTGGACGGGATGCGCGCGCCACTCGAGGTGGGGCGTGTCACGGACAGGACGTTGTACGGCCAGCGAGGCTGCACCGCGTCGCATCGAGCTAAATCAAGCAGGCAAGCACTAGACGACGCTCGGTTCGGTATTGGCACCAGCCAATCTGCCACAGAAGGCAGGTTGAGCATGAGCTAGACAGAGCCACGCATCGCCTGTCACTGCATTTTCGCCTAATGCGACATCGAATGCGATAATGCAAAGGCGGCGGCAGACAAGAAAAAAAAAGACCTCGCTACCGCCGTCCGAAAGCAGGAGCCAAGGAAGAGCATGACCAAGCGAGCTGCGCCATCCTTTCTCGAGCTGCGACGTCCTTTCCTGAGCTGGCAATGTCCGCGTTCTGCTGCAGCGTACCGGCGAACGAGAGGTGGTATGCTGCTGGAATGCAGCAACGCGCCGCCGTATTGTCGAAAGACGCGCGCTGCCCTATGTCCAGAGGCATAGGTTAATTATCTCCTGCCACTCTGCGATTGTCTCATGTCCAAGCGAGCCCTCGGCCGCGCACTAGCTCTTCCTTTGCGCGCCTTATCCGAAAAAGCGCGGCGAGCTAACAATATCCAAAGTTTACTCGAAAAGCTTTTCGTCTCAACCCCGATGCGGATGCAGGCTTGGTGAGGAGAGGAGCCTACCCAGCCACCCACAGCGGAAGGTCCCGAAGCCAGTACTGTAGACACGACAGGCATAGGGAGAACCACAGAAATACAGCTCGTTGCGTTGCGAGGCGTTCGCATGAGACCCGATACTTCTACGTCACAGGGTCTCGTTGCATACTGTCAATTACGCGCTAGAAAGATCGCTTCGGCACAAGCTGTAATCTAAAGTCAGTGCCAAAATAAACGCTGAGCAGTGCGAGTGCGCTGCCGCTGTTGCCACCATTGCAGCGAGCTAGAGACATCGAGCCAGATGCAGGTGTGCTTCTGGCTCGGCCAGGCCAAGCTGCATCCGACCAGCCGCGGATGCCCGCAGCCGTATGCGTACGTGGTTGTATTCCTCTGGCTTCTTTTTGCGCTGGTATCGTCTCGCTTCCTGCCTTTTGCATGGCGGGGCACGCAACCATGGTCGGGAGCCGCCCGGTCCAGTGCGGTTCGGCCCGGCACAGGCGGTGGCGCTCGCGACCGTATGTCGCGCGCGGTAGAACGTGTGCGCTATTGCATACGCCCCCCTACACGGCAGTCGCAGGACATGGATGTGGCTATTTACATCCTCTTTCCCCCCGCCGTGATGAAAAAGTCGGGCAGCCGACCGCGCTGGCCTCTTGCTCAAGAAGGACGGGTCGTGGCAGGCAACTAAGCATGACACGGTTCTGCTGCGTGTCGCGCGAGTCTTTGGCCTGCTCGCTTCCATGCGTGTGCACGCGTCAACTGCACCTGCGGTGACTTTTCATTTCGAGCGCGGTTATCATCCGGCGACGTCAACTACTCGATATCGCCGAGACGCATCTTGCAAGGGATGGAGCATCCACCTCGTCGCCCTGTCAATCTTACGCTGGTCGCCTCTCTACTGCCAGCATATAGACTCGCGTCGTAGTTCTGGGCCGGCTGCAGAGAGCGTTCTGGCCATGCTTCGTAAGCTACGAGCACTGCAGTTCTGCCCGATCCGGGACCCTTGCATACAGAACGTGATGGGTAAAGGATATCGATCTAACAAGGCAGCCCTGGGCTTCGCCGAACAGGGCAGCATGTGATTTCCATATCTGCGTACACTATCAACGCAGAAAATGAAAAATTCCCCAAAATGAACTTTAAATCTTGGATGAAAAAGTCACTATAACTACGAGATTTGCATGTGTTAAGCCGACCAAACCGTCTCACGAGCGCTTGAAAATCATGGATGTGAATGTAGCAGAAACGTCTTGCGCTCGTGCCCCTTGGAAGTGGGAGGACGAGCATGATGTTGCTGCACCCGGAGGAGACCACTGGGGTCAGCCAGTGATGCAAACGTGGCGATAGAAGTGGGAGTGTCTCTCAAGAGAACGCTTCCGCACCCATGTCTCACCGCCTTCGACCGCCACAGCGCGTGCTAGCAGCGAGTCTCAGCGCTGTTTGCGTCTGACCTGGGGTAACGACGAAGCCACTTCTCTCCGTGTTCTTCGTAGCGTGGCTGCAGACATCTGCAAAAGGGATGACACCAGTGGCAGACCCACCCGACCTTTGTGATGGTCAGCTCTCCATGACTCACTTCTAGCTGTCGATGCAGATACCTGTTAAATTGCAAATGACTATGCGAGCGGCGCCTAGACTTCGTCATCCATGCTGCTCCGCTGCTGAACTGGGCGAAGACGGGTCGATAGAATTGCTCGACCCCCTTCTTACCGTGACCGTGGAAGAAGGACAGACCGGGGGCGATACGAACCTCAAGGACATTTCGGCCGACAAAAAGGCAGTTGACCAAGCATGCATCGCTGCAGAGGTTAAGCAGGAGGCGGAACCCGGGCGGATCCGACGTTAAGCCCCGTGACTTCGACCGGACCTGACAGGGACAACTGGCCATGAAGGTACCGCCGCGGGTAATGTTTCAAACTCGGACCGGATGAGCGCCTGTACTGGCTGCAAGCCGAAGGGAGAGGTGGGAGAAGGAAGCAGATCGAACGGTCGATCTGTAGATGCTTGCAAAGTCAGATCGGCTGAATGGGCAGCGTCATGTGCTGCACGGGTCGGGAACTCCTTACGGTTAGGATCCACGCATCTCGCGTAGCACCTCTCGTTCTGCAGAGCTGGACGTTAGCGCTGCGCAATTAAACGTAACTTTGCTGGCGTTCCTGAAAATCAACTCAGTTTGATGTGCAGCTAGCCGAGTGAGCCCCAGCACTGCAGCCAAATCGGAAGGGAAGACCCTTTCGACCTGACGAGGCGGCAACTCCGACAACGCGGATACAGTACTGTAGGCAACTTCCGAACGAGCAAATACAGTACTGTAGGCAACTGCCGAAGGGAGCGCTAGCGTTGCTTTGCACGCGCCTCTAAGCAGCTTAAAACTGCAGTTGGGCCGCGTCGAAGAAAGGCGTTCTGCAGTGCGTTGCGTCTGAAAGCCTCCTGCACGGAACTTCGAATCAGGTTTTAGCAAGTAGCTTAGGCGCAATGGCGGGACAACGTTCTTTCGTTCTCCATATGGGTACGGGCGCTACGGTCTAGCGGGGAACACGGTACTTCTTGCAGCTGATAGCGTGTGGAAAGCCGTGGCCAGACCAACTGGTACCAAGCAGGTCGTCAGTACGAGACTCTTCGGTGCGACCAGGACGCAGAATGCTCATGCTCCTATGCGGACGCGGAAAACCGACAAAGCAAGAGGACGCCGTGGCGGACCCCCAGGTAGAGCGAACATGCTGTGCTGCCACCCTAACACGGATCGAAAGTTACAGTGGCTCCGAAGACGCGAGACGTACTTAACTCTCAATGTGAGAACTGTGCAGCATCGGCAAGGACCCGCGAGAACCCACCGATAGAAATGGCAAGAGGACCATGTAGGGGACGGCTGGGTACTTGGAGCTTAAACAGGCTCAAGCGCACGGCTCAAGGGGTTGGGGCAAGAAACCCAGAAACGCAAGGTGCCGTTGAAGCTGTATGTTGCTCTTCTCATTCCTTGCTAGCCCCCTTACTTGCTGCTAAAGGCAAATCGCCCCCTAGCTAATGCTCAACTGCATACTTGGATTAGTACGGGGCTATAGCGGCTACTATGGCGACAAACGCGTAACAAATCGGAATACAAGCCGAACCATCAAGCTAAAGACTAACTACATACGCAACGGTACAAACCCTTAATAGCATTTGAATACCCCCAAACCGAGTAGCGAATACAAAATCACAATAATTATTCAGTACGCAGTGTGACAAAAGCAAGGGTGTCGCAACATGCAGCTGCGTACTATGCTCTTTGGCATCGACGTCTGTCTCTTGGCCGGCTTTTTGGCGCGTCTGCCCCGCAGCTCAACTCAACTTGTGCGGTTGCCACTCCACGCTTACACTCTGCCAATCGTCCCCTTACTGGCCGCCATGCCCGCTGCATTCATGCTCCGCTCGTCTGCCCCACCGCTCTTGCCCTACCTCTCCCCCGCCAATCCGCAAGAACGCCCGTAGCCATGCTCCGCTATTGCACCGTCATCGACTGGCGGTTCCTACATTTCTCTCACAAGGCATGGCGCCTCTTACCAGCTTCCTGCAAGGTAGGCCAGCTACCATACCTCAGTTTCTCGCCAGGCTCAAGGGACAGCGATCCTTGACCGCAGGCGCGCCCTGCACATCATCATCACTACTCCTCCGTTTAGCGATGCCGCCGTCCTTCGCCTCGAATCGGTCTGCCCTGTACACTTTGCCAGGAGACCGTCGAACCATGCACTTGGACAGCCATTTTCAGCGGTAGTTTCTGAGCTGGGTACAAGCAAGACGCTGCTGGGTAGCGCTGCTACTGCCCTTGCGCTTCGATGTAGCTTTCAAGTTCCATGCATGTCCTCGTTCTCAGTTCACTACACCAGTCAGACAAGCCCCGTCGTAAGCGAGCATGCTGAGCCGGACCTGCGTCCAAGGTCCGCCATGATGGGCTCTGTCTGGCGACCAGCTGTTTAGCCTGGCCGCCTGAAGAGCCTCGGCGTGATTTATATGGTGTTCTGCGGACCAGCGATCGGCACTTGTAGTCAGTTAGTCCTTGAAGAGCCAAGTCGTTGCTGTCCATGGCCCGACCGAGCCTGAGCGTGTCGGCAGATCGTCGGCTTCTGTGGTTTGCAATACAATCCTATGTCGCGGTGAAGCAGATGTTGCGGCGCAAGGGGGCAAACTTTGGCAGTTTTACTTCGCTCTGTGGCAAACATGCCACGCAAGGGCGGAATTTGTTGCTTATGCGGCCCATTACTCCTTGATCACCCCTGCCACGGCATGCGCCGGGGACCCCTTTCCGTTCTAGGCTGAAGCCTCTTGAGCCGCCATCGCGCCCCTTCCACTTCTCCCTCCCCTGCCATCTGCTTGCCTTCTGCCCAGAAGCCTCTGATGTTCTGTGGCACTTCCGTGCGTCCGCTTTCAGGGCAGACTGGCTACTTCGGTCCAATGCCCTCAACATGGGTGGACACCGTCGGTCGGTTGGCCAATGTCTGTCCGCGTTCCCAGGCCTAGTCGCCCTGACCTGTCTCCATCCGTCCCCCGTGCGTGCTGTGCAAGGCTCGTCTAGTGTTCCCCCCCCCCGCGCCCCCCCTTTGGCACCAGTCTCGCCCTGATGCCGATCTCGGTGTTTCGGCCATACCATCCCTGCTGCACTATGCAGATCAGCTTGCCAGCGGACTCTGCCCTGAATCAAGGCTCACAGGTCCGTCCGAAACTGCACTCTCCTCCTGTTCTGCCTCTACGCCCAGACTAAATTAGCATGCATTCTGCTGTCCCCTGGCGCCAAGCGTGCGGCCAAGGTGTGCCAGCCCTCGGGCCTTGTGGCTGCTGCTGTACCTGCCTTCCCACAGCGAGGCGAGACCACAAACCGTGCACGGCAGCACGTTCGTTCACAGCCGGTATGCCTCTCCTTATCTCGCTGTTTCAGCGCCCGCATCATCAGCGCCTTGTATGCCTTCTGCCAGCACCCGGATCGTATATAACGGACAACTCTTGCCGTCTCCTCCAACCTTTCTTATCACCCATCAATCCACTACTCCTCTTCTCTCTCCCAGTCCCCTAGCCAGGATCTCCCCTTCCCCAGGTTCCGTCCTCGTCCTTCACTTGGTCTTCACCAACAGTACACTCTCTTTGTCTTTCTTGCCACTCGTCGCTATCTGCAGCTTTGCCACACATCACTCTCAAAGTCGTAGCATAGATCCACTAAGATGCCTTCCAAGATCGCTCTCTCCCTCGGCCTGTTGGTCGCCGCCATGGGCATGGTTTCGGCCGCCCCTCACTACGAGGTCAACTCTTATGACGCTGGTCACAACGTTGAGTCTGTCAACGACAACAAGCTGATCGACGCTTCCGACCTGCTCGCCGATGTCGACATCCTCTCCAAGCGAGCAAGCAAGTCGCACGGTTGCAAGAAGTACATCTCCAGCTACAACGGCGGACACAACGTCTACTCGGTCGACGAGAACAAGCTGATCGACGCCAGCGATCTCACTCTCGACGTCAGCCTGCTTAGCACCGACGGCAAGAAGCAGAAGACCTGGAACAGCGTGCCCAAACACTGCGTCTCTTACATCAAGCAGTACAACGGCGGTCACAATGTTGTCGTCAACAACGAAAACAAGCTCATCGACCTCTCCAACCTCGGCATCAACCTTGACATCCTCAAGCGAACCGACGGCAGCGTCTCCTACAACGGCGGCCACAATGTCGACTCGTCCAGCGAGAACAAGCTGCTTGATGTCTCTGACCTGCTTGCCGATGTCAACATTCTCTCCAAGCGAAAGGCGCCCACCTTTTCTTCGTACAACGGTGGCCACAACGTTGAGTCTGACAACGAGAACAAGCTGATCGACCTCTCTGACCTGACCGCTATGGTCAACGTTCTGAGCAAGCGTGCCAGCTCCACTTCCTACAACGGCGGCCACAATGTTGCCTCGTCGGACGAGAACAAGCTCGTGGATCTCTCTGACCTGACTGCGCTGGTCAACGTGCTCAGCAAGAGGTCGCACAAGGTGTATGCCTCCAAGATCGAGGCGCGCGACATCTTTGAGGACGTCTACCGCCGAACGAACAACGACGAGGACTGCACCTGTGTCAAGAAGACGCGCAAGCCCACTGCGCCCAAGCAGCAGACCACCTCGCCCAAGAGCGATTGCGATGCTACTGAGCCCGCCAGGACGTTCACCACGTCGCGCCACCACCACCACCACAAGACATCCACTGCCACTGCCACCGTCACCTCGACCCACAAGGCCACCCACAAGGCTACCCACAAGGCGACCCACAAGGCCACCCACACGGCCAGCGCGACTGAGAAGGTCAAGCCGCAGCCCACGGGCACCAAGGCTACGTGCAGCAGCAGCGAGGTCTACGTCAACGAAGGCCACAACGTCGTCTCGCACACCGACAACACGCTGGTGGACCTGAGCAACATCACCATCGACATCAACATCCTCAGCGGTCTCTTCGGCGACAAGAAGGAGTCCAAGAGCGTCAAGGGCGACTCCGTCTGCACTGCCAAGGAAGGCTGCTGTGTGGCAAAGTCGGTCTACAACGGCGGCCACAACGTCGACACCTCCACCGAGAACAAGGGCGTTGACCTCTCCGGCCTCAGCCTCGGTCTCGACATCCTCTAAGCGCCCCCCTGCCGCTTCGGGCTCCGCCACGCCACCCGGTGATGTCCGGTTCCTGGGCCCGTAGCTTGCGCTACCGGGACCCTGAACCGCAGCCGGCCCCCCGCCCGTGTACTTTCCCTAGACCCCCCTCCCGCCTTCCGAGGTCACCCCTGCGCCCTTTCCTGGCTACACTCTATCCTGTTTACTACTGTCACTCACACTCACTGTTCCGCAATCTGACTGGCTTTCCCCTCATCCTATCGTGTGCGCCCGCCGACGGTACCCGAGCCAGCAAGTCGGTCAACCGTCTCTGCCGCCTCCTTCCGCTTGTTCGACGGTGATGGGTGACGAGTAACTGGCGCTCACTGTGTCGCGGGCGGGGGCAAGTGACTGAATTGCGCTGAGTGGGGGTTGGGGTGTGCTATGGGGGATTGGTGGGGAGGAAGTTGCCGACGATCATGTGGGGGATGTTCCACTGGTCGCGGCGGATGGTGAAGCTGAAGCAGCAGTGGAGGAAGGCGGCCTTGGGGTTGGCGGGGTCCTTGAGGACGCCGGAGGTGGAGGTGGCGCCTGTGCCGGCAGCGACGGGGTCGGGGGGACGGTCGTCGTCGGGGGGTTGGGCGTTGCGGGTGGGGGTGATGGAGCCGCTGGGGGCGGCCGAGCGCGGCAGCTGGGCAGCGATGGCGCTCGCGGCGCGCGGCCGCCCGCGCGACGTGCCCGAGGCACCGGCGGCGACAATCGCCTTGTTCTTGGTGCGCAGGACACAGCTGGTCAGCACCGCCTTCTGACCGGGATCGAAGCTGACCGCGCCGTACTTTTCCCAGTAGTTGACCGCGCTCTCCTCGGCCATAAGCTCGTAGATACACAGACGGCCCTCGCGGAGGCTCTCGATGGGGACGCCAACCAGCTCGGCGAACTCCTTGTTGCCCTTGTAGATCTCGCCGGTGCGCCGCCAAAGACAGGCGGGGATGCCCTGCGTGCTAAAGACGCGGTCGTAGTCGAGCAAGAGCCGCTCGAAGGCCTCCTCGATAAAGATCAGGTCAATGTTGGTCAGGCTCTGCGCCACTGCGCGGAACGCGGGGCGGAAGACCGAGAGCGGCTTCAGAATGCGCCGCTTCGACGCCGCCGAGACATTGCGCTCCATCCAGCGGTTCAGCCGCGCATACCCGTTCACGTGGTTGTACGGCCGCAGCAGGCCCGCCTCGTACTTGGCCTGGATAACGCGCGCCAGCCGCTCGTCCCGCGTCCCGTCCTTCTGGTCCGCCGCGGTGAGGAAAAAGCGCTCCGTCTTGCTCGAACCCCCGCTCAGCGACGGCAGGTACGACCCGGACGCCGACGCCGCTGCCGCCGCCGACAAGCTAGACCGCCGCGACTGCTTTCCCGAGTTCCCCGCGCTCGCCTCGGCCGGCGCGCCCGCCGAGGCCGCCTCGCTGCCGTACGGCGCCGCGCTGGCTCCACCCGCGCGCGGCCCGCTCGGCGGTGGAAGGCTCGCACGCGCAGGCGCCACCGCCGGCGACGTGAACAGTTCTGCATTCCCGGCACTGGCACCCCCCGACGAGGTCGCCGGCAGCATATCAAGCGCCTGTCCAGTAACCGTATTGCGTCGGCTCATCGAAGGCGTAAAGCCGGTTCCACCACTGCCAGCACCGCCAGCGTGGCTCATGCCCGGCGTAGCTCCCGCTCCGAAACCGGGCCCGTCCAGAGACTCCAAAAACTCGCTGAGCAAGGTGAATTCATTGCCCCCCGCAGAATCGCCCCCAAACCCGCTCCCGCCGCCCTCGTACCCGCCGGGTCCGCCTCCGAGCCCGAGCCAGCCGGCACCGCCTAAGCTCGCCATGTCACCGCCGTTGTTGGCCGCAGTGCCGGTGTTGGCAGCGCTGTTCCCGGGCGCTGTACTGACCGCCTGGCCAGCATTGTTGACCGCGTTCTGGAAGAGCGAGGCAAGCGACATCATGCTCGCGGCCGACATGCCCGTTCCTTGTTGGCTGTAGCCGTTCTGCCCCGATGAGATCTCCGTAGCGCCGCCAGAGCCGGGCCCGTCGACTTCGGCCTGCTGCTTGAAGATTGGCGGAGAGGCGAAGCTGGCTAGCGAATTGTCTGCGTTGTTGGCCTGGTTCAGTGCAGACATGGGCGATGCAGAGGAGTACGGGCCGGCCGATCCAGCGACGAATGGACTGTGGGAGGACGAGAGGCCGAGGGTGGGAAAGAAGGAGGGAGGTTGTGCCATGGCTTGCACATGGCTCTCGGCGGGCGGTTGGGTGGTCGGTATTGACGGATCGGTGCCTGCTGAGGCGGCCGAGGCGGATGGCGCGGACGAAGTAGCCGGGCTCGAAGTGATGGCTGGGAAGGCCGGCGAAGTGCTGCTCCTGCCTGACTGAGAAGTCGCTTTGCTCTTACTTGGAGTACCGTCAAGGGCGCCGTCGTTGGCATCGCCAGCCTTGGCCGGGGTAGCCTCGTCATGGCAAAGATGGCCGATATCTCGCTTGATGCAGCGCTGGCACGGCCTCCCTTCGTCGCAAGTCATATGCGATCTTCTACAGTAGATGCAGGCCAGATTGACCTTCCTACGCTTGGACGGCTTCTTCTTGGAACCATGGGAGGCATCTTCGTTGTGGGAGTTGCTGCCATCCGACACTGACGGTGCTAGGATGGGTCTGATCGGCGGCTTTGTTGTGCTCGTAGCTGCATCCGAACTGACGAGCGAAGACGGCAGTCCCACCTTGCCGGATGTTGCCGCGGAGGAAGGGCTACTGCTCGAGTACAAGCTTCGCGGATCAAAGGGCTGCTGACCTGCGGGAGGGGGGGTCATGATGAGCCATGGAAGACTACTACCTCTGGCGTTCGAGATGCAGAGCGAGACGGCACAGATAACACGGCCTTGCCAAGGCCAGAGATGGTTCTGCTGCGAGGTAGCGATCCAACTGTCGGCGCTGCGAAAGAATCTCTACGGATGGAGGCAAACGAGGTGGGCCAGGGCGGTGGTATCAATGGTATAACAGAGATGGAGACGGCTAGGGGCGAGTCGAGAGTGCAGCTGACATGCCGCTACGAAGCCGGAGGGGCGGTTGAGACCGAAGGATGCTGGTTGATGATTGCTGTGTCGGTTGCGAGTGCGAATGCTATCACGGCTTTATGATGGATGCTTCTTTGCCGCCATCCGCCGCATTCGCCTTTGCCTTTCGCTTTCGTCCTGCCTCGCCACGCCGTACGTCGTGTTTCAAAGGGCATAATTTGTTAAGTTGTGTGCCTTCCCCACATTCTCGACATGTATGATATGAGCAGCAGTCAGAGTACTGGCTGCAGGCGTAGAAGTCATGGTCTGGGCGGCCTAAGCGCTCAAGCGACGACGGTTGGGTTGCGGAGTTGTGTCTCCAGTGCACCGAGCAGGAACATAGCGAACGACTCAAAGCGCACTCGATCTCGACCGTATGTCCACGCTACTGTGACCCGCAGGCCGCCCTCAGCCTCGCCTACCATCGGGTTCTGGCTGCGAGCAAGTGCTGCAACCTCGTTCACGAGGAGCCTCGCCATCACCAGGGGATCTTGTAGTGAGTTGTGAGTTGTTGAGTCCGGTTCTGCCTGTGTGCCAGCTGCCTGTCGAAGCAGCTTGCGTCGTGCCAGTCTTGTCCAGGTCTCAGCTAGAAGGACGATGTCCAGACAGCCAGTGACCGGTCCGAGCGGCCCAGTCTCGGTGTAGGTCGCTGAGGCGTGGAGCGAGCACAAGGCGACGTTAGCCAGAACGTTTCGAGCCGCTCGAAACACTTCCCTGCGTGTAACGGCAGGCCCCAACCGGAACACGGCATGTCGCTCCGTGGATATAGGTTGGCTCCGAGCCACTACAGGAGACTGTAGGCATCTTGCCAGATTCTGCGGGTGCGGCAACAGACGAGAGAACAGGGAAAAAGGCGATACGTTAACGGGCTGTGTGACGAGACGCGGACTTGCTGCGGCGCCACTTACGTTGGTGAGGCGCAGGCCGCTGAGCGACCAGACCAGCGCCCAGCGCCGGGTGCGCCCGCCTCCGGGCTGCAGCTCGTGCAAGCCCCAGTTGTCGATGTTGTGCCGCTTTAGCTTTGCTACCAGGACGGGCAGGCTGCCCAGCTTGCCGACCATGGACGTGTACCACAGCACCCTCCCTCTGTTCGCCTCAGCCAGGCTCTCGTCGATCATGCGCGAGACGAACTCGACCTCGCCCCCCTCCACTACCATCTCCGAGGATGTGCCGTGGCAGACCTGCAGATTCAATGCGAGCGTCAGTGTCAGAAACCAAGGCAACGGTCGTGCGGGGGTTCGTGCCCGAACATCCACGTACAGCGTTCGGTTTGGCCGCCTTTCGGAGAGAGCTCTGGGTCATATCTTCGGCGCTTGCGTAGAACGGCGGGTTGCACATTGTGAAGTGGAACGCTGGCTCGCCCGGCTCAGCTGTGCCCGCGACTGCGCTGCTCTTGGCTGCGGACGGGATCAGCGGGTCGGCGTCAGAAGTGTGCGAGAGGCTGATGCGTGCGGCGAGCCGCAGTGCACCGCTGGCGTCGGCGACATTGTTCGCCGGACGTGAGACAATGTGCTCTTCTGCATAGGCCAAGCTGGCCGCGTCTATGTCGGTGCCCATCATGCGCCACGCGGGAAAGCAGGCGCAAGCCAACACCGGGTAGATCGCCGATGCGCCCGTCCCACTACCACAGCACACAGCAGGCGAAAGCGAATTGCGCAGTTAGCGGTCTCGTTGCCGACGCCCGGCCGCAAGCGACACTCACACATCTAATCCGCGGACCGAAACGCTCGCGACGGAGGCCAACCGCTGGTCAGAGACACATCGATCCCGGATCTGCTGCAAGAGATGCCACGTCGGCAGCGACCACGCCAAGAGCTGATGCACGAAGGCGATGTAGGCCAGGCTGCAATCGAAAGTCGCACACCAGGCCACATCAGTACAGCTGCACCCTTTGGTAAGAAGTGCACAGGCCCCTGCCACTCACCGGTTCGGAATCTTGAGTGGTGTCGAAAAAGGGGGGCCGTCAGCGAACGTTCGTAGCTAGCGCAGCGACGGGGAGCACGGCTTACCGTAGGACACAGATTCTTGTCGGAGAAGGTGGCGTGCACTCCGAAATCCTGCCGCAGAAGTGTTTCAGCGAGGGACCTGAGGCGAGGGAGACGGAGCGTACAAGGTCAGGGCAATGAACGAAGCACCTTGACAAGGGCATGCCCATACCTAACCGCAGCAGCATCCTGGAAATCAATCTTGGCTTCGAAGCCGCCGTCGTCTCGCACGCTGCGGTGCGACCCACGCGAACAAAGGGAAGGCGGGAGTGGTTAGCGAGAAGCGTGTGACAGTAGATCGCCTCCCAGGCCACATACAATGTGCCGAAAGTGTCGGGTTGCACCGCGGCCATTTGGCGAAAGTTGGGGGCTTTCTTGCGGTATATGTCCGGTCCTGAACGGCGCAAGGATGACATTCATGACGAGAGGTTAGGACAGATCCACGTGTGCCCTTGCAAGATTCAGCTGAGCATCCTACCGATTCTAGGCCGTAAAGGACCACGGAGCAGTTTCTTCGATGTTCGCCAATGTGCGTCTACATCCAGTATTGACTTCCAGTCGGCTATCTGAAGTGCGCAGTTGGCGGGTCGAAGAGCAAAATGGGTATATGGCATTGCGTGTCAGAGACGGCTCTACTACGGTTACAACTACAGCCAGCGGACGAAGCAGGCGGAGAAGGCGAGGACGGTCAACGCACCCTACCAGTCTCTTCTTGCCACACTCTTGCAGCGACGGCCTGGAAGGCCTCGTCCATGTCCCGGCTTTCGCCGTCCTCTGGTTGCGAGTAGAGCGCCTCCAGATCCTCTCGCCGCACGGTCTTAGGCTCGAGCGCCTTAATGTCGGCTTTGCTGATGCCGGCGGTTCGGCGCTCTCTGCTCTCGTTCTCCGGTGGATGCTCAATCATTTGCACTTGCACTTGGCCATACGGCAGCTTTGTTCCGAGGAGCGGCGCCAAATCATCATCTTCTTGTCTCGCAGCCGCTCCTGCGTCGTCCGGAGTGGCAAGCGTCCCGGAGGGACGTGTCTCGTCGATCAGGCGGTCGCTCTGCAGATCGGCAAGGCGGACGATGACCTGGACACTCTTGACCGATTCGTCGCCGTTGAGCGCCCTTTTGCGCTTGTTGACGCCCGGAAAGTTGTTCTGGATGTCTGCCTCACTTGATTCGGCGCCAGCTGCACTGGAAACGGTCCCAGCGGATGAAGGCAGATGCCAAGTGATCTTGACAAGATCGAATGCCTCTGTTCCCAGAGCGTTGAGCGCGGAAAGGTCGCTAGGATCTGAGGGCGACGCCTGGTCAGGTAGACGGAGACGCTGCAGGGCCATCGCCTGCTGACGGCGTGAGACATATGCTTGCAAATGACAATGCAAATCCGTCAGGAAAGCCTGGACGCCAGGAAGATCACCAAACTGCGAAAGCATGTGAAGGCCTCCTGCCTCGTTGTCTCGAGTAGCGCTGGACCCACCGCCGGACAGCGAGCCTCCCAAAATACTTGGCAGGTACTTCTCGACCAGTTTTTCCAAGGGGATGAAGTGTGGGATGGTGTGCCGGAGCAGGCGCAGGTCATCCGACAGAGACGTAGAGCCGACGTCTGCCACGGTGGTGGACGTGAGCTGCGGCGCTTCGAGGAGCTGGCTCGGACGGGCAAAGACGAGATAGTACGGCTCGTAGAAGCGACCGCGCCAGAAGGTGTCGAAACGAATACCTAAACCCAGGTTGCCATCTTTATCCGCTGCAGCGCTGGCCTCGTTCGTCTGCCTGGCCCGCCGCGCGCGCCGGCCCACGTCGAGATCGATCTCGAAGCAGGTCCATGCGGCTGATCTGTACAGGATAGCCCTTTCTTCGAGCGCCTTGAGCTCCCTACCCAGCTCGTCGTTTTCCAGCTCCACCGGACTACGAAACTCGGGCTCTTCGTCGGGCAGCTTTCGCAGCGACGCCAGCTGAGCTCGCAACGAAGCCTCTTCCGCCCTTAGCTGTCCATCTGACGGTGCGGAAAGCAGTTTGTAAGAAATGGTGCAGACGACCGTCGGTGCCATGTCAGTGGTATGCTCATCATGCGCTCGTCCGAGCATAGCGAAGCGCTCTGGAAACACAGCCCCAAAGCGTATCCCAACTTACACTTGAACTTGAGATCGTCCATCGTTACGCTGGCGGCCGAGCTCATGGCGAGCGTGTGCCGATGGGAGTGACGTGCTGCGAGCAAATGAAAGGCAGAACGGAAGTGGACATTTTGAAGCAAGCCAACACAGCCAACCACGGAAGTCGGCTGAGGCGGCCTTGCTGAGCGGCTCGAAGTTTAATTCAGGTTGGCACGCGTCGCGTCCTCCGACGAACAAGAAAAGCCACAAGCGCGAGAAAAAGTGCCGGGTGTTGGTCTTCAGATCCTGAATCGGGATGGCCGATCGCTCTCGGCTATCGACAACGAGGTCGATGAGCGGACCGATGGAATTCCCACATCGGTGATGAGTTTGCTTTCAGTCACCAGGTCCTTCCACCAGACAGCTGACGTTCAGGACAAAGTGGAAGAAGGTGGCGGGAAAGGAATGCATCTGTCGACCACAACCACGCGCGCAGCCGCTCGGAGTAGGATCTGCACAGACTAAAGACAACCCCGAGCGGCTAGTTCAATATTGCGAACAACAGCTGTCAGAAAGAGCGCGACAATACAAACTGCGCTCGCAAAGAATTGAATCAGCGCATGCAGTTTGAAAGTGTTCGGCATTCCTAAGATCGTTGCATGCGATATGGAAACGGAACAACAAGCTGAGACCAACAGGCGCTGAGAATTCTGTGACCAAACGCAAGTGTAAGTGACACGAAGCCAATGGACGAGCTCTTGATTCCCGCTTAGGTCTGCAGCCCATGAGCATCGAGGGGCTCTCTTGCTCGTTGCTGTGCTGCCCTTCTGCAGCTGCAGGCTTTCAGGATGCTGACAGGATGATCGACCGCAGCGCATGTACCAGGGCATGTGGCCCACAGCAGTCCATGCTGCTGCTGTCCATGCCGGTCTGCTGTATACGATAGCTGCAGTGCTTATTAGGCCACGACTATGTGCATGTTCGGCCACAATGCAGGTCTCAGCGTCGTGGCTGTGCCCTGGCCCGGTTGCTCGAACATTCAATTCACCGCTCCGGTAGGACTTCTTCCACCTTCCTCGCTTGCTATTCTGGCTCTCATTCCCGCATCTTAGAACTTTCCTTCTCCGAATGTGCCTACAACGATGACGTTGGGCGTCTTATAGAAAATCACAATGCTGCCAGGTTCTGTTCGCTGGCCAGGATATCTGCATGGAAAGCTGGTACTGGATGATGGATGGTCACTCTGAGAGCAACGGCCCTTTACAGCTTGGCTGAAGCCATTCTCGTAGCCTGCAGAGCATCCCTACTAGCAGTCAGTCGCCTATATTCCGAAGGAGATGGGTGCGGTTGTTGAACTAGTTTTGACTACGTGAGAAAGCTCGAATTGGACGCGATGCTTGGGTCTGAAGTGTGAGTTGAGTGCGATCTGTAACAAGTTGCGAGTGTCGGCGCGTCCGAGCCGCTGGTCACGGTGAAATCATGCAAAGCATGAGCGTCGGTCAGCTGCGCGCCAAACAATGCCTCGAAGTGCCTCAACAAGCGCATTCTATGGCTCGTACATGCCATTGTATTTCGAGGTGTGTCGTGGCTGTTAAAACGTACTCCGCTTCTATGGCTTTCAAGTTACGGCTGTGGGAAGCGGTCCTACGGATTGACCATATCTCTCTCATTACGTCGGGTCGGCCGCTGCGCTCGGTTGCTACGCTGAGCCTTCTGTCGTGAGATATCGCTTTGCTTGGGCTCCACAATCTGCTTGTTCCAGCTTCGGATCAGCCGGCAAAGAGCGCATACATGTACATGCTGCACAGGCTGCACATACCGCCGCCTCGACGCTGCGTCTCATCGACTTCAGCGGCATGATGTATGTCCTTTGATGCTACTTTCATATGAATGGTGACCGCCAGTCAGCATCCGCGCTCAACGTTTCGGCAGACCAGACAAACCAGCCAGTGCGGCCCGTTCCTGCCAAGCCGATCCGCCTGAACGGTGGTCGACAAGAATGCTATACACTTTTGTAATCATCTTAGCGGCCGTCTTGAGAAAGACGGTCCCCCTCTTACAACTCCGAAAGCAAACCATCTAGACCGACTTTGACCAGCTTCGATGGAATCGTTTTGTGGTTTGGATAGCTTGTTTTGATTGCGTCGCTGCTTCCAGCGCTCCTTCTTCCGTCATACACAGCCCACCTCGTCCCCGCCTCTTCTAGCGAGCCGCTTGGCCCTAAGGTGCTTGAGACGTAGTGAGCCCTGCCCCTTGCTTTCTCCTGCTGGTAATAATCTCGAATGATCCCTCTTAGCCACACCGGATCCTAGCCCTTCTCTTCCTCGCCCCATCTTTCGTTTCCAGCTCGTGTCGCCGTTCTCCTTCTCCCCTTCTCACCCTAACTCCATACCCTTTGCTCCTCCTCCTCTTCTCCACTCCTGCTCTATATCCATTTATTCACCTTTTCCACAGCTCCTGCTCTCCTATTCGCCACATTCATTTCAGCAACATTCGTTATCTATCACTAGCCTTGTGCCATCACTAGCTCGCCTCTACATCAGGGCCGCAGAGCATCTCCACTCCTCTGAACTCTTTTCGAAGATCTCATCTAACAGACTGGAACGGCGTGGCCTTACGAGGGCATTGTACGCTTTGTCCAAGACCACTAGGTCCTAGGGGTGATCGTAGATTCTCGTCGTCATCATGTCTTCATCACAGCGGGCCGCTGTTCAGGCCATCCCGCCGTTCAAGGGGGGCCCCTTGCAGGCAACAGATGTTCAGAACCGACGTCCAACCGCTGCGGAAGCTTATGTCGCGCTTGCCAACCGCAAGGCGGGGGCAAATGCAATCAGCACTAGGTCAGCAGGTTCCGAAAACCGACCGAGCCAGCCCTCGGGCGCCGCTAGCCGTCAGCCTACTGCCCCCGCTGTCGATCGCCGCCCTCCTCAGCCAGCCGCTGAGCGTCCCAAACCGGCATCGCGATTGGAAAGAGAGAAGAAGCGTCAGCACAACGATCCCAAGAGCATCGGACATTGGAGGCTCGACAAGCTCATCGGTCAGGGCGCATCCGGGCGTGTCAGGCTGGCCATCCATGATCAAACTGGACAGAGAGCTGCGGTCAAAATCATCCCTCGCACTCTCATCAACGCCAGTCGCATGAGCTTGCGAGACGCCGACGTCAAAGCCAACAAAATGATCCTCGGTATCGAACGTGAGATCGTCATCATGAAGCTCATTGAACATCCCAACCTACTTGGTTTGTGGGACGTCTACGAGACCTCCAAAGATCTGTAAGTAGCTGCTCCGCACCTCACAGCGCTGGTTCGGCAAATTGACACGATCCCTTGCCACCTGCTTTTCCCGTAGCTTTCTGATTATGGAGTACGTCGCCGGTGGAGAGCTCTTCGATCACCTCGTGGCCCAGGGGAAACTCACCCCCAGAGATGCTCGAAGCTACTTCCGACAAATCATCTTTGGCATGGACTACTGTCATCGTTTCAACATTTGTCACAGAGACCTCAAGCCAGAGAATCTGCTGCTCGACGAGAGCAAGAAGATTGTCAAGGTCGCCGATTTCGGCATGGCCGCCCTACAGCCCACTGAAAAGATGCTCGAGACCAGCTGTGGCAGTCCTCACTACGCCAGTCCCGAAATCGTCAGCGGGAAGAGATACAAAGGTACAGCAAGCGATATCTGGAGTTGCGGTATCATTCTCTTTGCGTTGCTCTGTGGCCGACTTCCATTCGATGACCCCAACATTCAACAGCTGCTTGGAAAGGTCAGAGCAGGCAAATTCATCATGCCAGAATGGCTAGAGCCCGCATCAAAAGATCTAATCTGGCGCATGCTCGAGGTGGACCCTGAGAAGCGCATCAAGATGGCCGACATTATGAGGCATCCCTGGTTCACCAACAGCGGCAGAGAGACCTCGGCCAATCCTGTCGCCACCTCCTTTGGCAATCTGCAAGTTGAAGAGCTGCAGCCGGAGACCATCGATATCGATATCCTAGGCAACCTCAAGACGCTGTGGTCGGAGCTCAGTGAAGAAGACATCGTCAAGGATTTGCTTTCACCGGGGCCAAGCTGGCAGAAAACCTTCTATACCCTGCTGGTTGCACACCGTGAAAACCACTCGGCAGATGATGAGGACGAGGAATTCCTCGACGATGACGTCGTCACCATCAGCACTACGCCAGGTCCAGGCGCGCTCATGAACACATCCAGTGCAGGCAAGGCTCTTGAGAAGACGCGACCTCGTGGGAACGCCGAAGCATCCTCTGCTTCCACGCCATCTTCTCCCTATGTCGGGAGCTCTGAAATGGAACGACGACACAGCACCCCTGAAAAGACAGTCCAACTTTCACCTATCAGGAATTCCCACATTGCTCGGCCCGGCGATGGCTCTCCGAAGCTACGACCGTCAACGGCTCAAAGCTCGGCGGCTGGTGGTCCATTGATGACAGGCCCGGTCAACCCCAGACCGGTGTCGCCTAGCAAGCTGTCGGCTGTCGCCAGAGACGAGAATCACTTTAAGCTGCCGCAAATTTCATTGCAGATGGCATCGCCCCAGAGAAACGATCGGCAAACGGCCGAGCTGCAGCGACGGGCGACTTCACCCACGCAGAAACCTGCTGTGGCGGGTCCCCCCTCGGGCCGCATCGCTCTGGCCAGCCTGAACGACTCGACGGCAGCCAGCGTCGCAGCTGTTCGACCGCGTGCCAACCGATTCTCAGCCTCTGAAATGTCAGCACCGCTTCCGTTACCCGGCCCGCGCGCCTCGTCTCGGCCCGTGTCGCCGATCAAGCCTGGATTCTCGACCCAGGTGGCAGTCTCGACGCCACAGACGCAGCGACCTAGCACCGTCCGAAGCCACACAAGCCAAACCGCCCCGCCCATCCAAGTGCCTCAGGTGGGCGACGCGACCATGCAGCGGTTTTTCCAGGACATTGCCGACGAGCTTGCCTCGATTCGAGCGACAGGGGACAAGCCCGACGCTCTTCAGTCGAAAATCGAACAGCTGCAGCACTCTGTATTGGCTCAACGTGCTGCCGCCTTACAGCAACAGCAAGCGGTCCCGTTGAATACAGCTGAGCCTACTTACGCGCCTACACCGGTCGAAGTACACGGCAGTAGCGTTACCAACAGGAGCGGTGGCGCCAAGCATTCCGAGATGAACCAGTTCGAGGATGCAGAAGACGATGTCAGTGAGGCGGAGAGCATCCGATCGGTGTCGGAAAGGCCCTACACGCCGTCGACGCCGATGACACCGGTGAGCCCTGCGGAGCTGACGGCTCCTCTGGCGATCGGCGGAAAAGCACGGGTGGGTCCCGTGCCGGCGCCTGCGGGGGGTCGAGCCTCGATCAGAAGCGGACATAGTACAGCTAGCACAGGCACAAGGCCAACGTCGCGACCGGCGAGCGTCTTTAGCAATATCAGCACGGGTAGCAACGGACTCGGCAGGAAGCGCTCGCTGCTGGGCCTGAGAAAGGATAGGCATAGCGACGACGGCTCGGTCAAGGCGATCCCCTACGACCAGACGCAGGCGGGAACCGCCCCGCAGCAGCTGGCCAACATGTTCGCATCGCCTGCAGCAGCATCTTCGAGGCAGCAGGGCCCGACCAGGGTGCAAAAGCTCAACCCTGGGCTTGGCCTTGACATTGGACTTTCTACCGACTATGGCGCATCGACAGCTGGCGTCCTTTCGCCGCCGCCGACGCCCATGTCTCCCTCGGTCACTGGACCCGGCAAGAAGGATAGCTGGTTTGCCGGGCTGTTCAACTGGAAGCCGGCTACATTCACGCTGATGTCGACCGAGAACTTCTCCGAGACGCTTGGTGAAGCGGTGCGGCAGCTGCAGAGCTTTGGCGCAAGGGTAGCGATGGATGAGTCGCCAGACGCACACCACACGACCCTGAAGTGTTCCATGAACGAGTACCGCGAATCGAACGGCATGGTGACGGCAGCCAAGCCACTGCGCTTCCGCGTCGAGTTCACGATCTTGCCTGTTGGCTCTACCACCAACTCTCCGCACCTTGGGCTTGGTCTGTCGCTGCACGGCGGCGGCGGCGGCAACATGGATGCCAACGGCATGCCCTCCCCAGCGCTCAGCACGCACTCAAGGTACAGTGCGGCCAGCGCGGGAGTTACGTTCGCCACGTCGATGCAGGTGATCCAGGAGAAAGGTGCGCTCAGCACGTTCAAGCTGATCCACGGTCGACTGCGCCGCGAGTGGACGCTGGACATGACGTCGGCTATCATCTAGCCCGCTCAAAGCCTGCCTGTGTCTCCCATCGACCGCCTATCTATTTGTCTCCCTGGCATTCCCCTCCCACACTCTGTTCTCCCTTGTTTGTACATGTGTCCCTTTGAAATCCTTCCCACAGCGAGCGGCTAAACGCTCGATACCAGCATCCTATCATGTTCCTCTTAACAGCATCGTCCTCGTTCATTGTATCGCACATCCACACTCTTTCACTAGCCCTTGACAAGCCATGCGCTCGTTGGCGCACTTGCAATCGCTCATCGATCGGCTCATCTCTGTTCTATCCACGTCAGCACCGCCAAGGCTGCTGTCCGATCCGGCCACCCTCTTTAATGCATTGTCTTTGGCTCCGTGAACCTAGAATTGTCTGCTGCCACGACACCGCAGGGGTTTCCCTTGGGAATGATCCCGCTAGTGCCATTGACACTGAAGACTAGGATTTGCGCTCTCTGAGTGGAAGGCGTGGTTCGTGGTTGTCGATGAAAGAAGAGAGAGCGTAAGGTTGTTAAGTTGGCCAGTATTCTGTGATGACGGAACATTTCGGCTTGGCTGCGGGAGCACGTAAGCTGATTGTGGTTAGTCAGACTGCGAATCGCCGATACGCGCGGTGGAGCGAGTGGAGGGAGGGAAGCTAATTCGGGACCTTCCAAAACATAAGTCACCGTGAGTCACGGTATGGTTGCGATGGGATCGCTTCTTGTCCACCTGCCATCTGCACTCTATTGCACCGCTCAACGGCCGCACACGGATCCAGCATGTCCTCCGGCACACACAGAGACTTTGGCGACGCGCAACGGCGAGAAGCGTAAGTGGTAATACGGGCGAGGTTGCGTGGTGGGATGAGGGCCTTGTTCTGACTGTCGTCCTGTTTTGGTTCCCAGCCAATACAATGCGTCTGTTCAAGCGGCAGCGAAGGGATTGGGGTTGGGGTTGGGGGTTGCGGCTCCGACGGCGTATGTGCTGAACCGCTCCTGGCCTGCGTTTAGGCGGCTGACGCCGGCGATCAAGACGTTTTTCGTGGCGTCGGCGGGGATCGGGTATGGGGTCATTCGGGCGGACAAGGCGGGGATCGAGTTTGACAGGGAGCACTACACCGACACGGGCGCCCAGGTGCAGCGGCGCTACGCCACGCTCCAGGAGCGCGAATGGGCAGAACTGAGCCCCTCGGACAAGGCACTCACCTGGGCCAAGGAAAACAAGTTCGGCGTCGTCGCCGGCTCCTGGCTGCTCAGCATGGGCGGCATCTTTGCCTATATCCACACCCAACCGCTCAGCTTCGCCCAGAAACTCGTCCAAACCCGTGTCTGGGCCCAGGGCATCACCCTCGCAAGCCTCCTCGGCATGGCCGCCATCACTCAGATCCCCTCGGACGGCGACAAGATCATCCGCCAGCAGCACGACGCCGACAACCACAGCTGGCGTGACTTTATCCCCTCGGACCCCTCCAAAGACACCACCTCCACCGCCTAGCCCGCCATCACCTTCTGTATGCCATCGCCAAGCCTCGTCATCGCATGCCTATCCGCCCTGCCTCTCTGCATCGCCATAGCCACGAAACACTTTTGCCCACTAGCCAATGTTAGATTAGCACTGTTTGATGGCTGGTTGTGTTGGAAAGCCAGAGGGCACGGCCTTGCCTCGCAGCGACGACGATCTTGATCCGCACTTGGCGCCGCCCTTGCAAGACAGCGCCTACATCATCACCATCACAGCAGGTGGGAGACGAGTGGGACACTGTCGGGACGCGGGTGCTGAGGCAGGTAACGCGAGGATGGAGAGGAGGGTGTCGAGCGGGGGAGGGGGGGGCGTGGGGCTGCTTCTGGGGCCGGAGAAGTTGGCGGAGGCGGTGGGGGCGGTGGAGGTGCTGGCGGCGATGTGGAGCGGGGAGGGGGAGTTGGAGCTGAGTGGTGCGGACGAAGCCGCGGTGCGGGGGGTGAGTGACTACCTGCAGTTGGAGGTGGGGGAGATGGGGGGAGACGAGGCGGGGGCGGTCAAGGCGGCGATACCGGGGGCGGTGGAGGTGGGGCTTAGTGTGCGGCCGGATGCGGGGCGGGGGTTTACGCTGGTGGTGCGCATCCCTTTGCGCGCCGGGGCGGGGAGGGAGGGGGTGGGGCTGCGGGTGGCGGCGCCGGCGGGGGCGGCCTGGCTGACCCGCGCCACGCTCGACGCACTCGCCCTGCGCCTCGACACCCTCCCCGCCGACGACGACATCGTCACCTGCGTCCTCACCGCCGTCGAAGCGCTCTCGGAATACGTGCTTACCCTCCCCGCGCCCACCCCACCCGCGACGGGATTCGCATGCGACACTGCAGCATGTGGCTCAAATCTGGTGCGCCGAACATGGTACTACCTCCCGTCTTTGTCGTCGCGGGAGAAGCGCGCCGACATTGTTGATTTGGCCACCACGTCGCGGCCGGCGCTGACTGGGTTTCTGCTGGCGGGCAAGCCCGGCGTGATCGTGCTCGAGTACCCGCTCCCCGCGCGTCCCACCGCCGCCGACCAGCTCGCGGCCGCCGCGGCAACCGACCGCTTCTGGAGCACGATCAAGACGCTCTCCTGGTCCGACCTGCCCGCAGCACACAAGAAGATCTCGCAACGCCTCACCCAGTCCCCCGTCCCCCCCGCCTTCACTGCCTTCACCGACGTCACCGACTCCTCCCCCCTGGCGCGCGCCCCCGCGCGCGGAAACCACGCAGACCTGAGCAAACTCATCCCCTGGCTAGACTCCCTCGGCATCCCCGGCAAGCCCACCATCGAACACCTCCTCGGCGTCGGCTGGAAGCACACACCCCCCTAACCCCGAACCCCTTATCTTCCACACCGGCAGACCACATCCTCTGCATGTGCACAGCCGGCTCTGCGTGTCGTTGGCTGTAGACATTACGGAATCAAGCGACCGAATTGACACAGAATGGGAGAAGCGTGAGGGTGGTGCTGGCGGCGGGTTAGTTCTTGCCGCCCTGGACGTTCTGGTCCTCGCCCTCGCCGGCCTCCTCGGCCATGGAAAAGTAGGCCCACTGGCCGGGGGCGGGTGGATGTTCAAGGGGCTCCCAGCTGTGCGATGGGGGTTGGTGTGGGGATTAGGTCAGCGTGGTGCGTGCGCGGGAGGGGGAGGGGAGGGGTACGTACGCTTTCCAGTCGACCATCTTGGCAGCGAGCTTGTACTCGGCGGTGGCCTGTTGGAGGACCTGTTCTAGCTGGCCTGCGTCGATGAGGGCTTCGGTGTCGGAGTAGAGCTGTTCGAGGCGGTCGGGGGAGGTTGCGAGGGGGGGCGATTGGGCTTGAGCGCGCTGGATGATGTCGAGGCGGTGCTGGGTGAGGGCGAGCGTGGCCTGGCGGTAGACGGACGCCTCGGGCAGCGTGCGCAGCAGCTCGACCGTCTGCGTATACTGCGCGGCAAGCTCGTCCAGCGGCGCCGCACACACCGCCAACCCCGTAATGTTGGTCGACTTCTTCAACCGACCCACCGACCCCACCCCCTGCGACCCCCCCGGCGTCGCCGCCCGCCGCACCAACCCGCCCGCTAGTCGAAGCGGTGTACTGACTCTCATGCTGCGCCCCGTCCGATGCTGATACGATGGAAGCAAGCAGAGAAACGCTCCCCGCCCGGATTGCAATCAACGCCCCCCGGATCCGATTCTTCTCCACCGCCCACTCGGCCGATACCAACCTCGCATCCAGTGATCGGGCCAGAGCAGAAGCAATCTAACACAGATCCTCCCTTCTCTTGACCCGCTCCACCTGCCCGACCGATGCAAAGAGACGAGTGCAGGGTAGCATTGCTTACGATATACAGACAGTCAGAACGATACAGGCGCGGGTCTAGGGACATGGAAATGGATGGACAGGGCGGTGGGAAGCGGTGCGAGGCAGGGAGGGAAGGGTTAGAAGTCGCCGCCTCCGCCAAAGTCGTCGCCGCCGCCGCCACCACCGCCGTAGTCGTCTTGCTGGCCGTCCTGGTAGCCGTCCTGGTAGGAGTCTTGCATGCCGTCTGCGATGAGTGCGCCGCCGAGCATGCCTGCGCCCATGCCGAGCGCGGCGCCGCCCATCATGCCCATGCCGCCGCCACCCATGCCGCCCAGGCCGCCGCCGCCGAATCTGCGACCTGGCTGCTGGGCCATCATGGGGGGTGGTTGTTGGTACATGGGTTGGTTGTATGCGCCGGGGTAGGGTTGGGGGTGGGAGGCGAAGGGGGTTTGGGATTGGGGGTTTTGGGCCCAGGCGCGCTGGTCGGGAGTGGGGGGCCCGGGGGGCGGCGCGTAAGCGGCAGGAGCGGGCGAGCCCGCGGGCTTGTGCTCGTCGTCTGGATGTACCCAGATGGAGCGCGGCGGCGTGGCGCGCGTGTCTACGTAGAAGTAGCGGCTGTAGTTGCTGTCCCACTGCTTGACCCACCCCGCCGGCAGCGGCCGCGAATCGTCCCCCCCCTTGGCATCCGCACTGTGCACCGACGCCGTCGAGTGCGGGTACGTCTGCGGCTGCCCATGCCCCGGCTGCGGCGACGCCCCATACCCTCCCCCATACGCAGGCCCACCGCCATACCCCCCTCCTCCCGGCGCCTGCCCATACGGACTCCCCCCCCCATACGACCCGTACGACTGCGACGTCGGCCGCCCAGCCCCGCCACCCACCTTGCTAGCTAGCTTGTCGAGCAGCCCCATGCTGCCGCCGTTCAGTGAATACCAGAATATGCGCGACGGAGCGTGGTCGTGGCGTGGTATCCGAGTGGCAAGTGGTGGAAATGACAAGTGGTGGCAATGCGGATGCACGCGCAGCCAGTGGTGGTCGGAGTATACGCGGGGCTGGAGAAAAGGCTTGGCACTCACACTGCCTCGCGGCGTGGACTGCGTGGACTTGGCGTGTGCGCAGCTGGATTTAACAGCTCACCAACACGCACTTTAACAGCACAACTACACGCGCCGCTACGATCGATCAGGCGTGTTGAGCCGATCTAACAATATACAAGATCTAACAGCACGAACCATCACGTCTCATCTCAACAACATAAGCGTCAAGTGTTGAGGGTGAGTTATGTTGGCTTGGGCGTTGCGGCCAAGAAGCACAAACAGGCATGTGCTGAAGTGCAGCGACAGAGGGCAGCGCAAAGGGCAGCCGCAGCTGGGCAATCGGTTGCTATTCTCAGTCTCATGGCTTGCTGCCCCCGTCTGCCTCGACAACCTACGCTGCGCTCGGTGTTCCTCCTTGTCTTCTTCCTCTCTCACCGCCGCAGATCCGTCGCCGTATCCACGACGCGACCTTCACACCACAGCATCCACGTGTTTTCGGCCCCAACCCCTGAATCCTGCTGTCTACCCGCATTGCAAGTGCTGCGCGGAGCCAAGTGTCTCTCTTGCCGCAGTATCCTCGGCCGCCGTTGCACCTTCACCACCCACAAGGCAGCTGCCTCACCGCCCCACCATGGACCTCGTCTAGAGCCGCCCACCATCCATCTGCTAACACAACCCCTGTCTGCTTGCTTTCCCAACCAGTGTCACCCGCTTATCGCCTAGGCACGGCCCGTCCCCTCGCCGAACCACTTACTCTGTCGCTTGGTTCCCACCATTCTCTTGACCATGTCTGCTGCTTCTCACGAGTCGCTCTCGGCCGCCTATGCCTCTGCCTACGACTACCTGGATAGCAGCCAAAATGCAAACGCTTCCACCGGCAACGCTGGGACGCGCGCCGAGTCCGGGGCTGCTGCCGGCGCCCCTCCCCCCTATCACAACCAGCAAAACGCCCAACGCCAGCTGCCCGCATCCCATACCGACGCGTCCGCACCCGCTTCCACATCCAGTTCCCATCGTAGCCTTTCTCGAGCCGGAGGCAGCGTGGGTTCGTCCGGCTCCCAGTCATTCTATTCGTCTGCTACCGGCACCGGCGCCAACCCTCACCAGCACGCTCATCCGCAGCAATCCCACCAACAACAACAGCATCCTCATCCGCAACAACTTCACCAACAGCAGCATCCTTATCCGCAGCAGCTCCACCAACAACAGCAGTATCAGCATTACCCGCAACAGTATCAACAACAGCAGCATCCCTCCCAGCGCCAGCGCCATCCCAGCAGCGGCTATCCGGAACAGGCCCGCTCTGGCGCCCACAACGGTGCCAATGCCAACACCTCCTATCCCGCTGCACCACCTCCCATTCACGCCGGCCAGATGTACGCCCAGTCCAACATCTCCATGCCTGCCCTCCACCCGGGCAACGGCAGCAATCCCATGGCCAGAGCCCCTCCCCTGGCTGATGACTTTGGTGATTCGTTTGCAAACATGAACCTTCTCGGAACCCCGCGCCTTGGCCCTCAGCGCTCCAAATCACCTGCCCCGAGCATGGGCGGTTCCTCTGCCGGCCAGCCCAACCATCGAACCATGCCCAATGCACCCTCTGTCCGAGCCAACGCCATGTACGCCAACCAGGAAATCCATCAGTCGGCCGCCGAGGTTCATCCGGACAACTCCTTGGCCGCCATCGCCGACCAAGTCGAGCAGGCCGCTGCGGGCCTCGATCTCCACCTCTCCCAGAACGAACACAGCAGCCAACACGGCGGTGGCGCTGGTGCTCCTCCCGACTGGAATCCGCAACAAGCCAACGCTTCCAGCGCCTCTTCCGCCAATCCGAACGACGCGCTCGCTCCCAACGCCGCTGCGGCGGGTGGCTACCATGCCCATTACGGTGCAGGTGTCCGGCAGCATTCCGCTCCAGGCGAGTACCCGCCCGGCAGCTTCTCCAGCTCGGCCGACGGTCACAACGGCGCCGCCGGTGCCATGCCGTGGGACCAGCATGCCGGATCGACGGGCTACTATCCCAACGGTGCCCCTGCCTCCTCCGCCTCGATGCACCCTCCTGCCGCCACGCTTGCAGGATTCCAGCCACAGGCCGCGCATCATGCCGGCGGCACCTATCCGTTTGCAGAGCCCACTGGACCCGGCTCCGGCTACGATTCCAATCCGTACTTTGCAGCCGCCTCGGGCTATCTGGGCTATCCTGACGGCGTGGCGCCCGCCTTCCCACCGGGCTCGCTACCGGCTGGCTCCGATCCGTACGCGACGGCGGCGGCCTCGGCGATGATGCCGGGCGGCGCGCGACACAATCTACCCTCGCGGCAGGGCACCCAGATGTCGATGATGTCCGGCAGCAGCGCCGGCATGACCGGTCTGGCCACCAATCCGCGGCGCAAATCCAAGGAAGCGGCTCCGCAGCAGACCCTACCGTTCAACAAGTCGTTTGTCACCGAGTACCGCCACCGCATGAAGGGAGATCCGGACCCGGAGGCGCAGTTCGCCTTTGCCAAGTATCTGATCGAAGCGGCCAAAAAGGTGCAAGATCCGGCAGACGGGCCCAAGCAGCAGCGCAAGTACCGCGACACGCTCCTCTCCGAGTCGCTTAAGCTCATCAAGCGGCTAGCGACAACAGGCATGGGGCTGGGCAAGCCGCCGTATGCCGAGGCGCAGTTCTTCCTGGCCAACTGCTTTGGCAACGGCAGCCTGGGCTTGCAAGTGGACCACGAAAAGGCGTACAACCTGTATGTGCAGGCGTCCAAGCAGAACCATCCGGCAGCCACCTATCGGACCGCGGTCTGCAACGAGGTGGGCGCGGGGACGCGGCGGGACCATCACCGTGCCGTGCTCTTCTACCGCAAGGCGTCGGCGTTGGGCGACACGGCGGGGATGTACAAGCTGGGGATGGTGCTGCTGAACGGCATGCTGGGGCAGCCGCGCAACGTGCGCGAGGCGATCGTCTGGCTGAAGCGCGCGGCGGCGCAGGCGGACGAAGACAATCCGCACGCGCTGCACGAGCTGGGGCTGCTGCACGAAAAGCCGACAAACGGGGTGGTGATGCACGACGAGGCATACGCGCGCGAGCTCTTTACGCAGGCCGCGCAGCTGGGCTATGCGCCGTCGCAGTTCAAGCTGGGCAGCGCGTACGAGTACGGCAATCTGACCTGCCCCGTCGACCCGCGCCGCTCCATCGCCTGGTACACCAAGGCTGCCGGCAAGGGCGACGGCGAGTCCGAGCTCGCCCTCTCCGGCTGGTATCTCACCGGCTCCGAGGGCGTCCTCAAGCAGTCGGACTCCGAGGCCTACCTCTGGGCGCGCCGCGCCGCCAGCAAGGGCATCCCCAAGGCCGAGTACGCCGTCGGCTACTACTCTGAAGTCGGCATCGGCGTCGAGGCGCATCTCGACGAGGCCAAGCGCTGGTACATGCGCGCCGCCGCCCAGGGCAACAAGCGCGCCATGCAGCGCCTCACCGAGCTCAAAAAGATGAAGGGCATCGCCGCCAAAAAGGGCGCACGCCCCACCCGCAAGGATGCCGAAAAGGAGTGCGTCGTCATGTGAGCCGCGCCCCTCCTCGCTCCCTCCAGCTTTCCCCCCCTCCGTCCCCGCTGCCTTTTCCATCACAGGGCGTGGCGGACCGTGCTGCCCTGTTCCCAGTCCCCTGCTCTGTCTCTCCTGTCCATCATCCCCTCTGCATTTTCCAGGGCACCGGCGCGCTCACTCCCGCTTTCTCGACTCCAGCCAATGCATCCAGTCGTTGCCACGGCTACGTTTCTTCTTTCACCTAAGCGTGCACGGGTGCAGCGCGCGGGGCGGAGGGACCTCGGTGGAATTTCTGCGGATTGTGGGCTGGTCGGCGACTTGAACGGCCAAATTGCACGCCCTTTCGACCGAAATTTTCTGCCGTTCTTCGCCGCACTTCGACGCATCGACGGCGAAGGAGTCTGGCGTGGTGCGTAGCGGAAAGGGCTGGATGGGCGGAGGGTTAGGGTCGACGGACCGCCCTTCCACCACGCCACCACGCACCGATACACGCCAGCTGGCATCGAGATGACGGAAAAGGAGAATCCCGCGGACGTGCTCATTGTGGGGAGCGGGGTGAACGGGACGTCGATCGCGCATGCGCTGATCAGCGCGACGCCGGGGCTGCGGGTGGTGGTGGTGGACCGCTCCGAGGACGGGTTCGTGGCGCGGGACGGGGCGTCGCACGACCTGAACAAGATTGTGCGCGCCGACTATGCGGATGCCAAGTACCGGTCGCTGGCCAAGGAGGCGATCAGTGCGTGGCGGAACGACCCGGTGCTGTCGCGGTACTACCATGAGGTGGGGGTGCTCTTTCGGTCGAGCGAGGGCGGGGAGGTGTTTGGCGCGGATGGGGCCGAGGGGTATGTGGATGCGGGGGTGCGGAATGCGGGGCTGGGGGGGGAGGCGGCGGTGGAGCGCGGTGTAGCGGGGGGGCGGATGCCAGCGCAGGCGTACAAGCTGACGGACGACGGGCAGGTGGATGCCATCTATGCGGGGCGGGCGGCTGCGCGCGGCCCGGGCCTGCGCGGCATGGGCACGACACAGACGGGCTACTTCAACCCGCGCGGTGGCTGGGCCGAGGCGAACAACGCCTGCCGTGCGCTGCTGGCCGACGCTGTCCAGCGCGGCGTCCGGCTGCTCCCACGCACCACTGTCGATGCGCTGGTTCGCGATGCGGCCGGCGAGGTGGTGGGCGTGCATACCGCGGAGGGCGCCACGCTGTTCGCCCGCCAGATCGTGGTCGCCGCCGGCGCGTGGTCGCACGACCTGCTCGAGCGTCTCGTCCCCGGCGCGTTCCCCGGCTGGACACCCACCCGCCCCTCGGCACAGTGCGTCCTCACCCTGGCGCTCTCCCCCGCCGAGGCCGCCCAACTGGCGCGCACGCCCGTGGTGCTCAACTTCCGCACCGGCTTCTACCTCTTCGAGCCGGTCCTCACCGACGAGGGCTGGACGATGAAGATCGCGATCCACAGCAACGGCTACCTGCTGCCGCGGCCCGCGGTGGAGCGTACCGGCTACCCTGGCTTCGGCGCGGGGGTGGCGCCCGCCACGCCACCGGTGGATCCATTCGGCGCAGCAGAGCCGACGATCCCGGCAGACAAGGAGGAGCAGATGCTCGAGGAGCTCGCCCAGGTCTATCCACACCTGGCACAGCGCGAGCGCATCCGCTCGTCGCGCGTCTGCTGGTACAGCGACACGCTCGACGAAAACTGGATCCTCGACCGCCTGCCCACCACCACCACCGTCTGGGCCGTCACCGGCGACAGCGGCCACGCGTACAAGTTCCTCCCCGTCATAGGCCACCTCTTCCGCGTCGTCCAGCGCGCCGCCCCCAACGCCCGCGCCTGGGACCTGGCTCCCTTCACCTTCGCCCACCACCACGCCCTCCACACCGCCCGCGCCAAAGGCATCCCCACCCCCTCCGCAGACAGCAACCGCGCCTCCGCCAAACCCGCCGCCCAACCCCCCTCCGCCTTGGCCCCCAACCCGCGCGCCCGCATCTAAACCCCCCGCCCCCCCCCCAACTGCCTACCTTTACCCCACCTCCACGCCAACGTGCAATGTGAATGGCGACTGTGTCAATGCGAATGGAAGAGGAGCGCGCTAGTGGTACAGTGTCAGCCGAACGTCTGGGAGCTCTTGCCGACGCGCTTCTGCTTGCTGAGGCGCCACTCGTCCTGGTGGGTGGCGAAGCGGTCGAAGAGCGGGGCGACCTTCTCCTGGCGCTTGCGCTTCGAGATGTTGGTGGCGTCGGCGGGGCGGAAGAAGCGCGGAGCGACCTCGACGAGCCATTTGGGCTCGATCGCCGTCACCTCGCGCATGTACTCGCGCGTGGTAAGCACCACCTCGTGGTAGACACAGTACTCGGGCGCGCGGTTGAAGAGCGCCGAGCTCGGGTGGATGTAGACCGTGCCGCTGCCCTCGGCCAGCGCCTTGTAGCCCTCCTGCGGATCCTTCTTGGCCGCGTTGCGAAAGTAGCCCGAGCAAATCGCCTTGCGCACCCGGTTGTAGTTTTTGCCGCACGAGAGCACGTCGTGGCTGTACCGGTCCATGATGCCCACCAGCTGCTTGCGCACGTCGAGCGCCCGCCGTAGCGACCGGCTCTGCACAAAGTTGTCCATGCACCACGGCATACTGAACTTGCTCGCCGCCCACCCGTTGTACACGCTCAGCAGCGTCAGGTGGTCGCCCTCCGGCTGGAAGAACTTGGCCTTCTTCGCATCCGCCTGCGCCTGCTTGTCCTTCGGCCGGTGGAAGACATTCTGCACCGAGAGCATGGCGACAATCGAGAGCATCTCCTCTGAACATCCCAGATCCACCGACGCGATCAGCATCTTGGACATCATCGGCTCCATCGGAAAGTCGGCCATCTTGCGCCCCAGCCGTGTCAGCAGTCCCTCGTCGTCCAGCGCAGACAGAGCGTACAGCGACTCGAGCGCCGTCAACAGCGTCTGTGCCGGCGGCGGATCCATAAAGTCAAAGTTGACCAGGTCGTTGATCCCCATCGCCTTGAGCGCCAAGATCGTCGACGCCAGGTTTTGTCGCTGGATGTCTGGGATCGAGTTGGGCAGCATCTCGTTTCGGTACGCCGCCTCGGTGTACAGCCGGTAACATTTACCCGGTCCAGTACGCCCGGCTCGGCCGGCACGCTGCCGCGCCTGCGCCTGAGAAATCGGCGTCACTACCAGCGAGTCCATTCCAAGCCGCGGATCGTAGGCGTTCTGCTTGACAAAGCCAGGGTCGATAACATAGTAGATGCCGTCAATGGTAATACTCGTTTCCGCAATGTTGGTGGCCAGAATCACTTTTCGCGATCCTGCTGGTGTCGGTTCAAAGATCCTCGTCTGCATTTCCGAGGGCAGCGCCGAATAGACCGGCAGGATAATCAGGTCGGGAACACTGGGTCCGAGAGCCTTCATTCGTTCAAAAAGGATCTCGCAGCTGGTATCAATCTCCTCTTGTCCCGTCAGGAAGACGAGGATGTCGCCGGTCGGCTCAGAGAGGTGGATCTGCATCACCGTGATCAAGGCAGCATCTAGGTAGTCGGCCTCGGGCTCTTTCGTATAGAGGATCTCAACAGGATAGGTCCGTCCCGGGATGGTAAAGATCGGGCACCCGAAAAAGTAGGTCGAGAACTTCTCGGCGTCGAGGGTGGCGGATGTGACGATCAGCTTCAGGTCCGGCCTGCGTTTCAGCGACTTTTTCAGCAAGCCGAACAGGACATCGGTGGCGATCGTACGCTCGTGCGCCTCGTCCAGCATGATGACCGAGTAGTTGGTCATATCTGGATCGACCAGACATTCACGCTGCAGCATACCGTCCGTCATGTACTTGATCCTGGTCTCGGGGCTCGTGCAATCCTCGAATCGGATCGTATAGCCAACCTCCTGGCCGACACGGCAGCCAACCTCTTCCGCGACACGCTTCGCAACACTGACGGCTGCGACACGACGCGGCTGCGTGCATCCAATCTTGCCGCGGTCCGCAAACCCTTCTTCGGCCAAGTACTGAGTCATTTGCGTCGTCTTTCCTGAGCCGGTATCGCCGACGACGATCAGTACTTGGTTATCGCGGATAGCTTGTACGAGCTGTTGACGAAGCTTGAAAATGGGGAGGCTCTGTCTCTGCTCCTGCATTGACATGCTGGTCATCCTGCCGAAGGTGGTAGCTTTGTTAAACGTCTCCTTCTTCCAGGCAGGTTGATCCTGAGCTTTTTGGCCTAGGATGTTACCTCTCCGGTCCTGGGCAAAGATCTTGTCGCCTTGCTGTGCCATAGGGTCAAGCCATCCGGATGTCATATCGGCAGCGTCTGCATCGGCCTCCTCTTCTGCCTCCTGCTTCTTCAGCTCTCGTCGCTCTTTAGCCAAGCTGGCCCCGGCCATAGCGGCTCGATTCAAGGTGCCGTCGGGAGCTTTAACAATCTTCACCGGCGACATTTCCATGGAAGCGCTGGTCTGTCCTTTGAGGAAGGGGGCCTCCTTTTCGTTGACCTCGATATCGAGCTCCTCGTCGTCATCATCAAGACCTGGCTTGGTGTGTGGCGTGCGGAAGTCTTCCTCGATTAACTCGGGAAAGTCGCTGGCCTTGGCAGCTCCGCTGGCGATGAGCTGTCTCAACTCCCATCGTTCTGGACTCGTGAGACGCTTCATGCTGCGTCCGCGGCCATCTTCCTTGACGGTAATGCCACTACCTGCACCATTACCGTTGAGAGCACTACCACCTCTGCCGCTGCCGAGTGGTGCATTGTTAGCTCCACTAGCCGAGCGTGCTGCTATTCTTTCGCGTTCCTCGGCCATTTCGGCCTCGCTCTTGATGCGCCGATGTGGTGTCAGGTCGCGGCCTGTTGCTTGGTCAACATCTTTCATTGAGAGTCCTATGCGATCTCCAACGATCGTGATGACCTTGACCTTTACTGGCTGTCCTCTCGACAGTAGGTCCGACGGATGGTTGACACGAGACCCAGCTGTAATGTGGCCGATGTGGACCATGCCTTCGAATCGACCTTTCAACCCTTCGAGAGCAACGAAAGCGCCAAAGTCGCGCATGTTGCTGACCTTTCCATCGTAGATTTTGTAAAGTTGCGGGCGCTCGTCGGGAGGATCGCGGATGAGAGGAGGCGGCGGACGATCATTTCTGCCTCTCCTCGTAGAAGACCCTTCTTGCGGATCGCGTCCACGATCCGGCCAGGAATTCGACGATGCAGGCTGTACCGCGGGCGTGCTAGTGTCTCTCTGAGGTTGAGGGCTGGTGTGAGGGCTTGCTGTGGGCTTGGTTTTGGCCATGTCTTCGAATTCCTTCATGAAATCGTCCACTGCATTGCGGCCTTTGTCAGCGGCTGGTTGCCATTCCTGATCCTGGATGGCTAGGCCAGGGAACATCCTTTTCCTCCTTTCCTTTTCCTCGTCCGCTTCGGACGCTTTTGCCTTGCCATTTGAGTTAGGGGATGCAGACGAGGCTGCAGGCGCAGCAGTGGTGGCAGACGGCTTGTTGTGCTTAGGATGCAGACGCAGGATGAGCCTGTCCAGGTTGGCGACAAAGCTATCTTCGAACTCAGCGCCCACTTCCGCGAGTTTGGACTTGAACTGAGCTGTCGACTTGGCTTGGTCGTGCAAAGAGATGATGAACTCGGCCAAGACTCGGTCGTTAATGCCGGTATGGTTGAGAAGCTCCGTCGAGACCTTGCCTATGAGCGAGAGGAGTTCGAGCTGATAGAGCTCGTCATGCTTTGGCGGCATCTCACTTTGTAGAAGCAGCCCGATGCAGGCAAGAGACACAATCAGAGCTACGAAAGCCGGCCTAGCAATGGTAGTGATGCGCGCAGATGATGGCAACAAAGCGTCTGCAGCATCACGTCGACTGAGCCACATGCCACATTTATTCATTTCTTTTTCCCATTTTTTGTTCATTTTCCGCACTGACTAAACCATTTATTTACTCACTTGTCGAAAGAGAAATCGGGCTCGGATCTACGGACTGTTATCGGGCAGCATTGGTAAGGGTCCCGCATCATCAGACTCGGTTTCAACAGCAAAGCGCCACAGTAAAGGCACGAGCCACTCTGTCATACAGCAGCAGTGACAACATGGCTCGTCCAGCCTTGCTCATCTCCGCCTTCCCGGTAGCTTGACATCGACGGACAGAGAGGTTTCGCAACGCTTCCTTCCCGTCATACGCCAGTGGACAGAGTGGAAGCCAGACGGCGCCAGTGTTCCTCCTATATCCTCAAAAGCACTGCCCTTGCCCTAGTAGCACTATGGGGCCCCACCATCCAGCCTCCGAGACGGCCGGGCAGAGAGCAGTCGCGCACCAGGCGTCCGCCCCCGTGCAACAAGCACAGCATACTGGCGCTGAAAAAGCGCACGACACCCAGGTACCCCGCACGACGGATAACACAATCAGGTGAGCTTCACGGCGGCTGTTTTCGCTGGCATCTCCCACAGCCCTCTGACATAGGTACCCTGCTCTTCCTCTGGTCGATCTCGTCTTAACTTTGTTGCACGACAGATTTGCGCCGCTGACTATTCCCAGAAGCCGTCGCCTACAGACCCTGGGTGTGCTCGTTTGGACTCTTTTGATCCCTATATGTCTGAGCATTTTCTTCTTTTTGCTCTCGATACCCCTCTTCTGGCCCATACTCATCCCCTACCTCATCTGGATTTTCTTCATCGACGATGCTCCCTATAACGGTGGTCGCCGCATCTCGTGGGTTCGAAAGTTGCGAATTTTTCGCTATTTCGCCGAGTACTTCCCCATCTCGATGATCAAGACGGTCAATCTACCTGCCGATCGGCCCTATATCTTTGGCTACCATCCGCATGGCATCCTCGGCGTGGCTGCCATTGCCAACCTCGGGACTGACGCCACCGAGTTTCCGACCAGCTTTCCCGGGATCACGCCCCATCTGTTGACGTTGGCGACCAACTTCACCATCCCGCTCTTCCGAGACTGTCTGATGGCCATGGGGCTCTGCAGTGTGGATAAGAAGAGCTGTGAAGCGATCCTGCGCAAAGGCAATGGTCATGCCATTGCGATCGTCGTGGGCGGTGCGTCAGAGTCGCTGCACGCGCACCCGGGCACGGCCGACCTCACGCTGAAGAGACGCCTGGGCTTCATCAAGATCGCCATCCGCAACGGCGCCGATCTGGTGCCGGTCTTCTCGTTCGGGGAGAATGACGTGTACGAGCAGCTGTCCAACGACGAGGGGACCAAGGTGTACGCGCTCCAGAAGAAGTTCCAGTCGCTCTTCGGATTCACCCTTCCGCTCTTCCACGGCCGCGGGCTGTTCAACTACAGTGTCGGCCTGATGCCGTACCGCCATCCGATCGTCAGCGTTGGTGAGTACTGCGCCCTGTGCGAGAGCGTGCCTGTAAGCGTGCATCGACTGACACAAGCCTGTGCCTCACCGCAGTGGGTAAGCCGATCCACGTGGTCAAAAACCCGAACCCGACCAAAGAAGAGATCGAGGAGGTGCAGAAGCGGTACATCGAGGAGCTGATGAAGTGAGTCCCCCGACGTGTACCTGACAAACAAAGAGTGCCGAGACTGACCCGCGCCAATGCCGTCCGGCGGCACGCCTACAGCATCTGGGAGACCTGGAAGGACGCCTACGCGGCAAACCGCACCAAAGAGCTCACCCTGGTGGCCTAGCGGATCCGTTAACCCTTCCTGCCAAGTCCATCCCCATCCTATCTCCTCCGTTTGCATCGACAGACAGGAGACTCGGCTCGCCACCAGAAACGCCTGTTGAGCGTCGCACGGCGGCCGAAGCATTTTCCCCTTCCGTGTTCACGCTTATCACCGGTTATGTGGCATGCTTCGAGCGTGGATGGTTCAGGTAATACATTGCATGTGTTTTGGGTGCTAAAGGAGATAGCTTACTCGGCGGCGGCAGCAGCAGCGGCAGGGGCTTCTTCGCCAGCGTTGTCGGCGTCGTCGCCATCATCGGCATCGTCATCGTCTTCGGCGCCAAAGTCAGGCATCTCACCCATGCCGCCCATACCGCCCATACCGCCCATACCACCCATGCCGCCCATCTGTGCCATCATGCTCTGGAGGTCCATACCGCCGGCGCCGCCCATGCCCATCATGGCTGGGTCCATGCCACCCATGCCGCCCATTCCGGGCATGCCGCCCATACCGCCCATGCCGCCCATGTCGGCAGCGACCTCGTCGGCATCGTTCTGCTCGTCCTCGTCCACCCACTTGTCAAAGTCGGTCTTGACGTTGTGCAGGCGCACCTTGTCCTTGGTCAGGCGCGGCCAGTACTCGGCCTGCTGGTTCTTTTTGCGCAGCAGGCAGTAGAGCGATTTCGACGTAAGATGCTGCTTCGACTGCTCCACGTCAATCTCCTCGAAAAAGTCGAGCTTGAACGCGTAGTGCTTCGGCTCGATCCCCTTTGACTTGTCGCCTACCTCGGCATCAAAGCTGAAACCGGTCGAGGTGAGGTCGAACTTGGTCGCTGGCGGGGCTGGCAGGTTGGGCACGTTGATCGTTAGCATAACCACATTCTGAAAAGCGGGCGCCGGGAAATAGAACAGCGCAAACAAGGCAGACAAGAACCAACAAAATATGTCAGTAAGCCGTCAGTAAGCCCGTTCAATGCCGCAAAGAAAAAGCACAGAAGCGCGCAACCACTTACCTTCTCTGCCTCGTCCTCGGAGGATCGCTGAGCCCAAAGGATTTCTGGTGCTACTGTTGACATGTTGCTGGTCCGTGTCGAAAGGGATGGAAATGTGGCTGAGAGGATGTTGCAAGAATCTACAAGGGATGATGAGCGGATGCAGATGAAGGTTGCAGGGTAGAAGTGATAAAGGAGGGGGCGGCAGCTTGACTGCAGAAGAAAGTGGATGTCGGCGGACTTGGCCGCTTTCCGACAAGCTTTGTGTGGAAGCTGGTGGAGCGTCGGCTTGTCTGTGCACACTGACGTTCGCCTCTCATCGAAGCAGCTGGAAAAGCCTTCCTACTTCCTACGCTGCGCGTTTGATCATTTTCTCGCCGTTATACTCGTGCGAGAGGCTTGGGAGGCTCAAGCTTTCGGATCGGGCACAGATCCTAAAAATACTAGAGCAGATGGATCTGGACCGCAAAGGAAGTCTAACAGTCGCCATTGGCAACGCTCACACTGAGAAGTTTTAGAATTTTTCGTTTTGCAGAGACGAGTGGAGACCCTTGACCAGCTAGCCCAGCTCTTGCACGACTCCTCTCATCTACCGACTGAATCCCACGGCTATTCCAACCTGAACGAGATCATGCCGCCCAAGAAAGCGCCGTCGGCTAAGGCCAAGGCGGTAGACAAGGCGGTGGAGGCTCCTTCCAGCAAAGCTGCTGCCACGAAAAAGACTGCCTCGTCCGCCTCAGCCGCAAAGAAGACCGCGGGATCTGCCAAAGCGACACCTGCTAAGAAGGTCGAAGACGCAGCTTCAGCAGCCCCCGTCAAGAAAGTCCAGCAGAAGAAAAAAAGCGCTGCGAAGGTGGATCCTGAGGAGGCACCCGTCGTCAAGGAGATGAAGAAGACACCGGCCAAGAAGGAAAAGGAGACGCCGGCCAAGGTGGAAAAGGAGACACCGGCCAAGAAAGAAAAGACGATACAGGCCAAAAAGGGGAAGGCGGCAGCGGCGCCTGCGATTCCAGAGACCAACGGCAAGAGCAACGGCAAGAAGCGAGCTGCGGATGTGGCTGAGGAAGCGCAAGAAGCCGCTTGTACGGCCGAATCTACGAGCACTGCGGCTCAGGTCACCAAAAAGCCGCGACACAAGAACGGTGCCAAGGCAACCCCCGTGGCTGTGGCTGCTCCCGAGGAGGCCGAGGTGATCGCTTCGCTGTCAGATGTCTCGGCCGATTCCTCGGATGAGGAGGGCGATGAGGAGATCGAGATCGAGGAGAACGATGATGGCGCCAACTCGAGTGACGAAGAGGAAGAAGACAACAAGCTCGCCGCTCGCTCCTCGATGGCATCTATGAAGCTGCCCAACAGCAAGGACGATGCTGTGGTCCAAGCTCGGCTTACCAAACTGCGAAAGGGCAAGGCGGCGACAAAGACTTTGTCTGTTCCCGGGACGCTCTACGTGGGCCGACTGCCCAAGGGTTTCTTCGAGCACCAGATGAAGGCCTACTTCTCACAGTTCGGCGACGTGACCCGTTTGAGAGTCAGTCGCAACAAGAAGACGGGCAAGAGCAAACACTACGCGTTTGTCGAGTTTGCTGACAAGGACGTCGCTCAGATCGTCCAGGAGACGATGAACAACTATCTGATCGACGGCAGGTTGCTACAGGTTCGGATGGTACCCAAGGAGAAGCTGCATCCCGAGCTCTGGATCGGCGCCAACCGGCGCTTCCAGCGCGTCCCAGCCGACCGCCTCGAGCGCGTGAGGAGATCAAGGCCCAAGACCGAGGAGGAGCAGGAGATCAGCATCAAGAGAACGCTCGAGCGACAGGACAAGAGGAAGCAGAAGCTCAAGGACATGGGCATCCAGTACGACTTCCAGGGCTACACGAGAGACGACGCAAAGGACACCGCAAGCGAAGCCCCAAAGCAGAAACCGGCCGCGGCCAGCAAGGCGCCCACCACAGCCGCCCCCCAACGGGCCGCCACTAGGAAGAACAAGGTTCTTGCATAAACGTCTGCAGTCAACCATCCCTGTATCCGGGCTTTGCGAAACGCTACCTTCTTCCATCTGTGTTCAGCCGTTACCCCTTCCCTCTGGCCACCTGGTTCGCATCCGAGTTGGCCGTATTGTATGTAGACTTGTGTTGTATTGCAACGTTGTTCATGCATCTCTGACGATTTCGCGGGGGATGATGTGGGCTTGGGCTTCGGCCTCTTGGATGTCCTCGTCGTCGAGGCCGATAAAGGTTTCGAAGGCTTCGGAGCTGCCCTGTGCGTCGCCGGACTCGCCGTCGCCCCAGCGTTGTTCGGCACGGTACTGGGGACTGGAGTATCTAGCTACGAGGAGCTGGACCATGTCTGGCCAACTGAGCTGGTTGGGTGCTGTGACGGCGTATTTGGGGGTCTGTGCGTAGGCGGTGGAGGCGACGTTGATGAGGACGTCGGCGGTGAGGCCCTTGATGAGCTGGCGTTGGCTGCGGAAGCGGTGGAGGCGATAGGTGTGGTTGAGCCAGGGCACGTCGGTGTAGGTGCGGAAGACGGATTGGGGCGGGCGGTGCTTGTCTACGGTGGCAGGATCGGCGAGGGGAATGCCGGGTGGGGGGACACTGGAGAGGAAGGCGGCCAAGGGTGTCGACCAAATTTCGGAGACCTCGGAAGGGGATGGGACAAGATTCGCCAGCTCGTGCTCGCCGCCGCGTAGCAAGAAGACGACGGGATGCACGAGCAGGCCCAGCTTGCTCAGGAATGGATGCCCCGTGTGGAGCCACATCGCCTTGTCGGCAGGTAGGGCGATCTCCTCGACACTCTCACGCAGTGCGGTTTCGACCACATCCGCATCCGTAGCGTCCATCTTTCCGCCAGGGAGCGACGCCTGTCCCGGATGAGACCGCAGATGCAGAGCGCGTGTCGACATGACTACCCGCAGCTCGCGCCTGGACGTCGACGAACCGGTCCCGCCACCTACATCGTCATCGGCCTCGTACAGAATCGCCGCCACCGCAGCCTGCCGCCTGCGTGGAACATGCAAGAACGAATCTGCCTTGGGTGCGCGTTGCAGATTCAGCACAGCGGCGCGACTGCCGGCGGACAATTCAGCGAGCCAGGCCGGCCCCGCCTCCGCCGGGCATGACGACGACGCCGATGCTTGCACTGCCATCGCAGCTTCCGTGGCGGGGCCAATGGTTTCCAGGCTACCTGGATATGCACGGCCTGTGCAGTCTAACCGACTTTGCGTTGATGAAGAAACTGACTGTAGCCTGAAGTGGTGTGAGTGTCTGTTATCTCTAGAAGATGAGCATGACAGGTGGTCAATAGCTTGTGTTAGATCCACAAAAGAAATTTGACAACAACAACGGCCCAACGACTCACCGACTTCTTATATGCACTGGCTGGAGAAATACAGTCGCATCCAATACTGTCCCACTTTTTTCGAAAAAAAACCATGATCTCCTTGACATGTCCACCAGTGACCTTTGGCATCGACCCATTCCATCCATGTAGCATGGTGTAATTTATACTGATGGAAAGCTGAGATGGAGAGCTTTGTGCTGATGTGAGAACCAAAGGGACTTGTGGTATGGAATAAGGTTGTAATTGGGGCCTTGGCACAGCCAGCATTTTTTGCCTTTCTCCTCCTCATTCAAGGGCTGCTATCTTGCCTTTGTTGTCCATCAAACATCAACAAAGGGTACTCTATCTTACATGTGTCTGTAGCTATGGATCTGAGGATGGGAACAAGCTATCATACAACGCTTCCCTGTTACAGTCACTGACCCGCCTCATGGGTTTATCACCCGCTCCCCCAGGACTACCACACCCTACCTGGCCCAACCCCCGTTCCTGTTAGAATCTGGCTGTGTGTTGGCGAGCCCTATAAGGTGTCGCACACATGTGATCCCCTTATGACCCTCATTGGAACAAATTCCTTCTCTGCATCTGACACAGGGAGCAAATTCCTTCCCTGCAAGAATATGTTCTTTGTTCCCAATGGAACACAAGTACACAATGGTCACCCCTTGCTGGGAAACAACCGCTGCTGTGTTGAACTCCATTGACACACAGGCACTGGACAAGAGCTACCCTAAGTGGGCTCTCGCCTACTCAGCAGAGACACTCACCATATGCCCACCATTGCGCCTATGGCCCACACTTTGTCCCAGTGTCTGTGATATGTGCAGGAACAGGCTAGCTGGGCCCATCAAGCGCTAGACCTGTCTCCCAACAAAGGCATCCATCAGTACTCAAAACCTCCCTATTACCTTGCAAAACTGCAACAGAAGTCCCAATCTGTTCGAAAATTCAGAGCAGGTCTTGCGCAGAACGCATGCTTAACACCTGTCGCAATTTCCCAGCACCAGAGTTTTCACGTTGTGCTTAGGCCTGGCTTAACTAAGGAAACATCCGACTTTTTTCGATGTGAATAATATGGATGTCGCAACCATCCTGCCTCCACTCTTGATGGTGCATACGCTTTGTGTCGCCGTCCAGTCTCGTCCCCGCCTCGGTAGCACCCTTACCACAGCCCTGGTCGGGGACGGTGGAGCGCCACCATGGCATCGCAGTATGTTACCGAGCCGCCGACGTCTGGCCGGATCGTTCTCGTCACTTCTAAAGGCGACATTGAGGTGGAACTCTTCTCCAAGGAGACGCCCAAGGCTTGTCGCAATCTGCTCGCCCTGGCGCTGGAGGGTTTCTACGATGATCAGATCTTCCATCGGCTTGTGCCGGGCTTTATTATCCAGACGGGAGATCCCAGCGGCACCGGCATGGGTGGCGAGTCCATCTACGGCGAGCCCTTCCCGATTGAGCCGCACTCGCGGCTCAAATTCAACCGCAGAGGTCTCGTCGCCATGGCAGCCGAGGACAAGCTGAACGAATCCCAGTTCTTCATCACCCTCGACGCAGCGCCCGAGCTCCAAGGCAAACATACCTTGGTCGGCCGTGTCGTCGGCAACTCGATATACAACGTCCTCGCCCTCGCCGAATGCGAAATGGACAAAGCGAGGCCAGATACACCGAGGTATCCCCCCAAACTGCTCCAGGTTACCGTCGCCGAAAATCCCTACGATGATCTGCAGCCAAGATCCACCAAGGAAGAGCGTATCCACCAGGCCAGAGCCAGCAAGGAGGCCGCCGCACAAGCCCAGAAGGCCGCCGCCGCCAAGAAAGGCAGGCCAAAGAAAAACACAGCGCTGCTTTCGTTCGGTGCAGAGGAAGAGGATGATGGTTCGATATTAAAAGGGCCCAAGAGCTCCCATGATCTTCTCAAGCATGACAAGAGGCTTTCCCGTCAATCTGCCTCAAGAACGGTAGCAACAGCAAACGGCGATTCACAGCTGGTCGCGACCGAGGAGCCGGCAAAGAAGAGGCGCAAGGAAGCAGTTACTCGTAAAGACCAACCAGATCCTGTACAGGGCTCATCTGCGTCGTCTTCTTTGCGACTCTTGCCGCCCTCTGCTTCCGATACGGAAGCCAAGCGACGCGAGGCAGAGATCCGCGGGACGAGCGCTGCTTCTAGTGACGGCAATCAGAACCAAGCGCTATCCGGGGCTCTCAAGTCAGACCTGGCAAAGAGCTATCTCTCAATGGCCAGGGACAAATACGCCAAGCGAGCCAAAACAGACGCCTACGATGCGTTACTCTCTTTCCAGCAACGCATACGATCTCAGTCCTCTGCCGGCAGCCCTCGTCCCAGCACCACACGCTCGCGACGCAGCACTGGCGAAGCCAACGATGCTTATGATGACAATGCCGAAGAGGACGACGCCAAGGAGTATGGCGCAAGCGACGATGACCAAGACTGGAGGCTTCACAGACTAGATGCCGGAGGCAACCCTGTCGCCGGCCAGGACAAATACAGCGTCGAAGACTATGAGATCCTCGACCCGCGAGAGCACCGCACCGCCAAGGCAGATCCCGGCGACAAACTCGAGCGAAACCGCGGTAAAAGAGGCCGAGACTGGGTGGAAGACCGTACTCATCGGCGTCAGAATCCGCATCCCAATGGTACCGGGACCTCTGACAAAGCGACACACCTTCCTTCACCATCCTCGTCAGCAAACAGAGCACCTTACGTAGATAAGCCAGCCTCACGATACAGGCGCGGGCCATAAGCATAGCGAACCGCAATGTAACGCTCAATCACCGTTGCTGCCAACACTTTCCGGCCAACCCTGTCTTTTTGCGCCGTAGTAAGCTGTTATTTACATGTTTGTGTCACAAAACGGATTTGGCCGAGGTCAAACCCATAGCATGGCCGCCTTATTGCAATGTCCAGAAGCAAAGGTAGATACAGAGCTTGCCGAGAACACCATCACTTGGTGCCCACGATGGCTTTTTCGCTCAGGGCAATTCGGTTTAAAGCTCGTCTGGCGAGGGAGGTCGGGAATAGGCGTTGGAATAGCCAGCCTCGGACTTGCCATCCTCAGTCAGATGCTCGTCAAAGTAGTGAGCAGCAGTTGATCTCGGTGTCCTAGGTGTTTGAGCAAGACCATAGCTGGCGCCCGTTGAATAGATGGTATAGGCAATCAGGCCGGTCCATCCACACTGGTGCGACGCTCCAAGACCTTTGCCCGTATCGCCGTGGAAGAACTCGTAGAAATGGACCAGGTCACGGAATTCGGGGGCGTAATCAAACATCGGAATCCCGCCATTGTTGGCACGTCGACCTTGGTCATCTCGCAAGAAGAGAGTGAGTAGTCGATGTGAGAGCTCTTCGGCAACATGACCGAGATGCATAAAGTCTCCACTGCCGGTAGGACATTCGACCTTGAAGCTATCTCCATAGTACTGATAGAAACGTTGCAGACTCTCGATCAAGAGGAAATTGATGCAGATCCAAATAGGGCCTCTCCAGTTAGAGTTCCCGCCAAACATTGGGCTCTGCGAGTCGCCTGGCCAGTAGCCAACACCAAAGTCTTCTCCGCCCACGTTAACGTGGAATGGGTTCTTTTGATGATCTTTGCTGAGCGATCGAACTCCAAACGGCGAAAAGAACTCGTTTTCATCAAGCATCCGCTTCAGAATCAGCTCCAATCGCTCGCGGCTGACCATCGAGAGAAGACGTCGGTCACCACGTCCTCCCACCTTCATGTTGGCAATGTTTCGGTCGGACATCTCGGGACGATTATCCAAGAACCACTGCATTCGCTTAGCGAAGCTGGGGAATCGCTTCAGCGCTGATGGTTCAATGGTTAGGGTTGCGCACAAAGGAATCAAACCGACCAGGCTCTTCACAGGAATCACTTGGCTGTTACCCGGGCCCCATTGGATGGCATCGTAGTAGAAGCCATCCTTGTCGGACCAGAGACTGATCCCCTCTTCATCGTCAGTACTGTGGAAAGACATGGCATCCGAAATATAGATGAAGTGTTCAAAGAACTTGGACGCAATGTCTTCATAGGTAGGATTGTGCTTTGCCAGCTCCAGAGCCATGTTGAGCATGTTAAGAGCATAGAAAGCCATCCAAGCTGTACCATCGGCCTGTCGTAACGTACCGCCAGTGGGCAAGGGTTCAGATCGGTTGAAAGGACCAATGTTGTCGAGGCCCAAGAAGCCCCCTTCGAAAACGTTGGACCCACTCGAATCCTTGCGGTTGACCCACCAGGTAAAGTTGATGAGCAGCTTCTGGAACACTCTCTCAAGGAAGTCAAGGTCTTCCCTGCCGAACATCTTTCGCTCGATCTTGAATACTCTAAAGGTGGCCCAGGCGTGAACGGGTGGATTGACATCTGAGAAGTTCCATTCGTAGGCAGGAAGAGCTCCATCAGGCTTCATATACCATTCTCGAGTGAAAAGATCTAGCTGCTTCTTGGCAAATGCTGGATCAACCATGGCAAGCGGTATGCAGTGGAACGCACTGTCCCAGACAGCACTGAACGGGTACTCCCATTTGTCGGGCATGGACAAGATGTCCTCCATATGGAGATGCCTCCAATCGTGGTTTCTGATGCGCTTGCGCTCCGGTGGCGGGGGAGGCTGGCCGGGGTCGCCTCGGAGCCATTCGGGCTGAATGAACATGTAGAACTGCTTGTTCCACAGCATTCCGGCCAAAGCTTGTCGCATAACGTTCTTCATGTCATCCGACATGGGGCCAGAAATGAATTTGGCATAGAATTCGTCCGCCTCTGACCTTCGCGCCTCAACTGTGCCATCAAACTGCTCATCATCGTCAATGGCAGGATCTTCTGACTGTGTCCTGGGAGTGAGCTTCATGCGAACAACAGCACATCCGCCGAAAGGAGGCACTTGTCGGAAAACGTAATGGGCTCCGGCCTTGGTACCCTCCTTGTTGGGGTTCACGTAGTCCCGGATAGGCCGGGACTCGTCCGGGCTCTCAAAGTAGATTTCCTCCTCGTCTACCTCGGTCTCTACATCGTACTCTTCGTACTCCTGGCTAGTGCCATGGCCAGCTGGTCCGACGCTACCAAATTGATCCTCCGTCGCGACAGCTGCATCTGAATTTCCGTTCGGTTTCAATCCATCTTCTTTGTCCACGCCCGACTTCTGGACGGGACGCCTTTCTTTGTGGACGACGGTCTTCCTGATGGTCCGGGATTTCTGTACAGCCTCAGGCCGGTCCTTCTCCATTCTGTGAGCTGGAATGATATGGTCGTGGAAGGCATCCTTGGCGTAAATGTTCCGATTCTGACCGTTGTAGAGACGCTCGAAATTCGTCTCGTTCTCGGTGAAAAGGAGATCGGGAACCACTTCATCATCTGAGATCGGTTCAGGAGCTTGTCCTCGTTTAGCGGGAGGTGCGCTAGGGGCCGGACTGGTGGAGCAGTAGAGGTGGTATCGACCGAGCTCGGGGTGGTCAGCCTGGATTATGTAGTCGCCGGTTTGCTTCATCTTGGGCTTCTCAGGCTCCACTTTGGGCCAGAACCAGTAGTTGCGGAAGAAAAGCTGGGGAATAATGTGCAGGTCCGCAGGCTCAGGACCTCGATTATAGGCGCTAATTCGAATGGACACGGCATTTTCCTCGTCGTGGTCCTTTGCGTACTCGACAAAAACGTCCCAATACTTGTCGTCGTCGAAGAGATCCGTGTCTGTAATCTCAAACTCAGCAACATCACGACCTCGGTTTCTGGATTCGCGTACAAAGAGCTCGTACGGGTAGGATTCCTGAGGGTACTTGTAAAGCATCTTCATATAACTGTGGGTGGGTGTGCTGTCCAAATACCAATAGAGTTCCTTGACATCCTCACCGTGATTGCCTTCATTGTTGGCGAGCCCGAAAAGACGTTCCTTGAGCATACGATCTTTGCCGTTCCACAAGGCGAGACTGAAACCCATTCTGCAATGGTTGTCCGAAAGGCCAGCAAGGCCATCTTCGCCCCATCGGAAAGTTCGACTACGAGCTAATTCGTGTGGGAAATGAGTCCATGCATCACCGTTGGCAGAGTAATCTTCGCGGACGGTACCCCATTGGCGTTCACTGAGGAAAGGACCCCAGCGTTTCCAGTGTCGCTTCTTCTCGAGGTCCTCCTGAAGGCGCTTGTCTTCAGTGGAGAGCAAGTGGTGATGACTGTGGCGGGTGTCGACAGCGTGGCTCAGGTTTCCAGTGGGTCCACGTCCATGCCCAATGTCGTGCTCGCTGCCAGACTGGCGACGAGAGCCGGCCGGAGTAGGCTCGCCAACCGAAGGAGCGTTGCTGAACGATTTTCGGTGATAAGTTTCAGGACGGGCGGAATAGTGCTGAGGGTTGGCATACTTGTAAGCGTTATCCGGATGATTAGCCGCCTTGAACTGATCGGCGGTGGTTCTTGAATGGAAAGACGGCTTGGCCACGGTGCCGCCGACGGGTGTCATCTCCGCACGGGGCGTAGTGTTCTTGCTTTCGGACTTGGACGGCTTCTTGGGAAGCTCGGCAGTAGCGTGAGATGACTCAGAACCGGGAGTAGGAATATTGATGGTGAGAGGCTCCTTGGTCTCGTTGTTTTCCGGCATGTGGGTAGCAGAAGCAGGCTGAGCGGAGGGGGCGGCGGATGCAGAATCACGAGGCGTGGGTGTGTTTCTACCGCTTCTGTCTGGCTCAGTTTGGGCGACAGACGCAGAAGGTTGCGGCTTTGGCTCAGATGCAGGTAGGGGGGAAGAAAGAGGGGAGTGGGGTGCGGATGTCTTGGACGGGGTGGTAGCAGCTTGAAGGGAAAGAGATGCAGCGGCGGAGGGTGCGGAAGGGGAGGAAGGGAGGTCGTGTCTGCCTAGAGCCTTGGAGGCAGTCTTGCCTAGAGAACTGGCTGGCGAATTCTGGCCAGTGCTTGGCTGATCATCTTCCGTTCGCGACCGAGAATGATTGGAGGCGGACGATTTCGTGCGGCCAGACCCAAAGACCTTGCGCAGATGGGAAGCCATAATGCGCGCAGGCAAGACGAGCTAGACGCGCGATATGTAGAGCCAAATGCAAAGCCAGCACGAAAATGTCGAATCACAATCACAATGGATGGGAATGTGAATGGAAGGAAGAAAGTCAAGTAGGAGTGTGACGATGTCGGAAGAAAGGAAAAGCAAGGGGCAACAGAAGCTCGGGTCCAAGGGATGATCGCGAGGGAATCTGAGTGTCAAGCGCAAGACGATGGTGGGGAACGGAAAGCAGATGCAAGATGACTTATGGCTAAGTTAGTTTCCTGCAGTGACTGAAAGCAGGCAAGAAGCCAACGATTACGGTGAGGCCAATACAGGAATAGCAATGCCCAAACCACGATGTCAAGCAAGATCCAAGCGATTTCTGCAACGCAATCACGATCACCAGAATGTGAATCACAATCTGGCTGAATGCACACAATTTCGGAATGAGCGACGATCGCAGCTATAAGGGTCGCCGAACCCGCATTTGCGAGGCGACGCGGAGGATGGGGGTCCACTCTTCCGCATCGATTTACATACTTGACTCCCAACTTGGTTGGTCATTTTGCTGGGCCCGCTTCCTATGCTCTCACCCCAACCACGAAACAGCCCAGCTGTGATCGCGGCATACTAATGTGCGCAAAGACCTAACGTGATGGGGCCTGAAGTGCTGTGAGGATCGTTTTCTCCTATGGAGAGGTCGTCTGGCTTTTCTGAGGGAGGCTTTGCTCAGAGTTTCGAACTACCGATCGGCGACAGGCAAGACGCTTCGCGATGACGAGGCAAGAGACTGTGGCTTGGCGAAATTCTTGTATGCAGACAAGGGTCATCTTCCTCTTCACATCACCTGTTGCGATTGCCGGAGATGGCTCGAGGCGAACCATCGATAAGAAGGACCCAGTTGGTCTACGCGCCCACACGAAATCTTCCCACATGCGAATCCCTGTTCCTAAAATCAATGCAGACGGAGGGCTGTCCCACGGGGTTAAGTAATCCACAGCTTTCGTGCTAATCACCCGCAGGGGAGCAGACCAATCAGAACCTGCGCCCTTGCCAACCCTGATCCCTACGTCCGGTTCGACCTACAGCTAGTGGCTGGCTCGTGCATGTGGGGTACCGTCCTCTTATGTTAAGTCGCTAGCTGCCCGTCGCCTGTTCTTCTTGTTCTGCAACTCACAAAAATTCACAGTTATTCGCTTGAGAGACCCAAGAGACCAACATCTCCTGATCGCGACACCTGGATTTTTCCACATTGGAAGTTGCTCCGTTCACCGCAGCCATGGTGCTCTAAAATGAGAGGGACTTAAAGAGATGGAAGGCAATAACGAAGATGAGCTGCCGCGACCGCCTTCTGCGCTCATAAAACTCGCTCCAGGCCGAGCAGTGATAGACGTTGACGAAGAGATATTCCTCCTGTGGACGTTGAATGCAAGAGCTCAGCATGAGGGTGGTCTCGGTTACGTCAATCACACATCCGATAGTATCTTCGTCGCCATCGATGGCGAGTCATGGTCATCCGGGATAAGCGATAGAGAACTTACAGGGTCAATTGTCACTAGGATTCATCAGGACGTCACCAGCTTGCGTTCGTCAAAAGGCAATACAGGCAGTGTGCTTTGGAGATCTGCAGTCTATCTAGCTGTTCAGATCCTGCAAGGCCATCTTTTCGACCTCAAAGCCTTGAGCCAAAGTTGTGTCTTAGAGCTTGGTGCAGGAACAGGAGCGCTGCCTGCTCTAGTCGCTTCGCAGACTGCTTCATGGCTCGCTACCGACCAGCAAGAGCTCTTGCCGCTTATACAGAAGAATGTCAGCGTTTTGTCTAATTGCCATGCAGCAGCCCTGGACTGGTTCGACTTTCTTCGCTCACCCTCACCGCATCAGACACAGCTGCGCACAAAGGCCATACTGCAACACTTCGATGGTCAACTGCCGGATCTCATCGTCTGTTGCGACTGTGTCTACAATCCGGGCTTGTTCGATGCCTTAGTCGCAACCCTCAATGCGTTCGTGGAACCGAATCGGACCATCGTCCTCATGTCTTGCGAAATGCGCAGCGACGAAAGCCTTGCTGAATTCCTCTGCAAGTGGATACGAAGTAGCCTAAACTGGCGCCTCGTCTCGCTAGAGGAACGGTCGGAGAAGGGTTTCGTTTCATTCGCAGCATGGAAGATATCAGTCCCAACACAGAACGAGAGTGACTGTAACGTTGAGCAATAACAATATGGAATATTCCCTACAAAGCATGCGTGTGTTCATTGTTGCGTCAACTTTGACCGCCGTTTGTCTGCCCGTTGCTTGAATTCGGCTTCATAGACGGCGGACGAGGTAGATTGGCGCCTGGGTCCGATGTTGGACTGCCCATGGCTGAGGGGGCCATGAAGGCTGGGAACGGTGAGCTCATCATACTCATGTGTGGGCTTGCCATGAACGGCATGCTACCCATGGGCATTCCCATGGTAGAGGGTGGGGCTGCACCGGGAGAGCCATGGCCCATCATCGAGCCGTGGCCGAGGGCTGAACCCTCCTGATGAGCTTGAGACAGTGCGCTCATGTAGGCCATCTGCGCCGCTTGCATGGCTTGTTGCTGAGCCATCATAGGATCAAACCCGCCCATACCGCCCATGTGGCTACCGCCCATTTGTGAACCAGCGTAACCGCCCATTTGAGGCATTCCCATACCCATCATTCCCATCCCCGGCATCATCCCGCCCATCATCATCTGTTGGTACATCATCGGGTTGAAGTACGCCATTTGTTGCATCTGCTGTTGCTGTTGTTGTTGCTGTTGCTGCCGGAGGGCGTCCTCTTCTCTTTGACGCCTTTCGGCGGCCAATCTTTCTCTTTCTCGCTCGGTCAGCGTGGCTCCATACCCGCCTGCGCCCTTGCGATCTCTTTCGTGGGCTGTGATTGCACCGAGGAGTCCCGCTTGAGGAGGCGGCGGCTTGTTCGGCACATTGACCATATGCGTACCGAAGGTTCTCGCTTCAGCCTCCTGTGCTTTGGCTGACCTCTCTGCTTTGTCTTGCGCACCGGCCTGTACCAACCCGTGAGGCGTGAAGACCGCCGTCATCGCGCCAGGCTGCTCCTCGGGGTTGAGCTGCAAGAAAGTCTGTCGATCGCGGGTGAAAGCGCCTTGAGGAGGCGTGTCGCCACCGTGACTGGCCATCAGATGGCTATTGAACATCGATTGCCGATTGTTGGCCTGCATCGAGGGATGAGGTCGACCTGCTCGGGCGGGGGACTGGGAGCGTGAATCGGAAAGACCTGCGGCTAGATGACTTGCACCATAAGATGCATGGGGTGAAGGTTCAACATGGCGGCCAATGCTGCCAACGGAGTCTGTCATGGCAGACGGTGAGCTTGACCCTGTACCTTCAGGCAAAGCGTGCGACGTCTTCGTACTGGAGGCCTCTCTCGCTTCTTTCTTGTGATCTTCGTCCTCGTCATCATCATCCTCCTCTTCGTCATCCTCCTCCTCCTCGCTGTCATCAGCCCATCCAGCACGCCGCGGCCCTTTCAGCTTGCTTACGCCAGATCGCCCGGGGCGCGACAGTGCCTCTTGGTGCGCCTGAGCTTGAAGCTCGGCGGCTGTCTTGCGTTCCATTACTCTTTTATTCTGACCAAAGGTGGAAGGATACGGGGCATAAGTAGGACGTACACCGTCTGCAGCGGTTACGGCTGAACTCTTAGTGGTATCTTGGTTGGCAGGATGCTGGCCAGATGTTGTTGATGGAGGACGTTTGTGAACTTGAGGCGAGTCTACCCTAGACGTCACAGAAGAAATGCTCTTCACCCTGGTCGCAGGCGAAGGAGGTTGTTCCAAGAATGAGTAAGCGGCGAGGGCGTCGTCATTGATCGTATCTTCCTGCAGCTGAGCAGACCGTTGAGCCGGGACAAACCCGATCTTCGTCTGCGCATCCAACTCGTGAGGGGAAGACTCTGACGATACCCTGGTAGCATGCGTGCTCTCAGTGGGAGCGGCTGACGTGGCTTCGGATGTTTGTCCGAGCCTTTGTGAGGCTTGTGGGGGTTGGACAGTAGAAGGCCTGTCAGAGGGCGCCACGTGCGATGCGATGGCCGGAAGCTGGTCGGATATTGAAGCCATGTAAAACAAGGCACTCTCGTCATAATTGGTCGGTAGGTCAGAGTCTCGCTTGAGGTCAGAGGCTCGCTGGTGGCGATTGTTGTCGCTCTGCGCCTGTTCAGCGCCTCGCCCCGAAGGACCGAAGCTTTGTGTAACTCGGGTCGCGGGTGCATATGGTTGCATATTAGACGAAGCAGGTTTACTGGACGGCTTCATATAGGCCAGTGAAGAATCTGTGGTGTGTGTGTGTGTCGAGGGAGAGACGCTAGCAGATCGTAGAGCTTCGATGGCGGACAGAGGCTCAGCGGCTTGCGCGTCCAGTGGATCTGCGGATAGGGGTCCATTCCGCGACTCAGTGGCTGACTGCTGTTGCTTAAAACCTGCTTGCGTCTGCACAGGTGCAGGTGCATGTGCAGTTGCAGGTGCAGGTGCATGTGCAGTTGCAGGTGCAGGGGCCATTTGCACAGATGCAGACTCAACAGCAGTATCTTCCCGTAAAGGAGAAGAAGAGGCGCCTTCCACGCTATGGGGCGAGCGGTAGAGCGTGTCATCAGGCTGCTGAGCGATGAGATGCAAGCCGGCTCTATCTTCGCGGCGAGGTCCGGGTCCGTCCAAAGTTGGTGAGACCGCGCTAGGGCCCGAGTTGACGCCAACCGCTCCTGGATTTTGAAACTCTGTGGCTACGCCTGGTTGAGGATCAGAACCACGGCTACCGTTGCTGGTCATCGCTTCTGTGGCCGATGGGGCCGTGTGACCAGAGATGTCTTTGTTCTGTGCAGAATCAAAGTCGAGGGGCGGCAATGTCTGTGCGAGTGAGGCAAGCTGTTTCGGTTGCTGGGCAGTGTTTTGAGCTGGATTACCGGAAGAATCGCCCTTGTTAACTGGGCCCGCTTGTGAGGCTGGGGGAGGGAGGGGTTGTAGGATTTTGGTACGCTCACCCCGCATTCTGGCAGCCATGATGCCATGCAAGGAGGATCGAGTGGTAAGATGATCTTCACGGGCGATTTCGAGAAACTCTGCAAGTTCTCGATCGAGGAAAAGCCGATCCTTGAAAGGTCCGATGGGGTAGGCAAAGAAAGGAGAAACGGGATCTCGAGCTTCCCAGATGAAATTGTGGGGCCGCCCGTATAGCTTGAAGCAATCCATGAAAGCGATGATCCATTTCATCATCTCGGCATTGGCACCTTTGCTACCGGTTCCTTCGAGCTCCGGCATGAGCATCACCCACCCAGTGGATCGAACACGATGGGTGGCAGAGAGGACAGAGCTGGAAGGGAAAACACCTTCAATCTTGAACAGACTAGAGCCCTCTACCAGTTCTGGTCGCGACGGATATACTGCAAAAGTGTGAGCGGCGTAGATAAGGGTTGTAAAGGGCTTTTTCGCCTTCTTGGACTCGAAGAAGCTCGCGACACCAGCAGCGCCATTGCCACCGGGGGGCGGAGGCAGCTCACTACCTGCTCCACCGGGCACGCCGGGCGCACCGCTAGATACGCTGTTCATGCTCATGACACTGGATCGATCACCAGATCCGCCAAGCTTCCAGAACTTTTTCTTAGCGCCGAATTCGGACTCGTCAGGCTTGTGGTCGGTGAGCACCAACCAAACCTTCTTCCACTCGGTTGTGCCCATGAAGCGTGCCTTTACCCAACCTTCCATCTTTCCTTTGGTAAGCGGAGACTTGATCGACAGTTCTGAGGATGATCCAGCAGAAGACGACTCTTTCGCAGCACCGGAATCTGAGCCAGGTACTGCGACAGCGCCAAGACGAGCCCGAATGAGGGCCCCGGTGTAAATCTCTTCAAGGCGCACCTTCTCCCATGACGCTAATCGAATAGCGTTGATCCAAGCCTGAAGATGACGATGCCCAAGATTCAGCCAACCGATCACCATGCGATGCTCCGGTTTTTGTCGATGCTCGGGGGCGAGCCACTGCTCGATAGTGTCAGGTGGAAAGGGAGGGGCATCCCGGAAGCAAAACAAGGTTCTGTTATTGCCTGCAGAATTGATAGCAAAGGCATGGTGATAGCGTCCTCGGCTGTTCGGAACCAGCTTGGGGTCTTCGATGAGTAAACCGATAAAATCGACAAAGGAATCGGTGATATTGATGTAAGTAGGCGGTACCTCGGTGCCGTGTGTGGCCGCCTCTTCCATTTGCTGCACATTCCATAAGCTGAGAACGGTGCCAGAGAGTTGCACGAAACATTCGGTCCAGCTGCGTTTGTCTTCGCCAGAATGTACCGGCTTTCCATCAGTGCCAAGGTCATCGCGCTTGAGAAGATAGCCTTCCATATATAGCTTCTTTTGCTGCGATTCTTGGAGGCTCAGGGCACTCCGAAGATCTTGGCTCTTGAAGGTGAGAGGTGGCTGCATAGACCGGATAGACCTGGCAGTGGAGCCGGTGGGTGAAGTAGGTCGGGGCGAGGTGGGGCTGCTCGCGCCTGCAGCGTAGAAACCCGGGTTGTCCAACGGTTGGAAAGCGGACATGGGACGCATGCTAACCGACCTCTGGTAGCCAGCCTGCTGTTGCGACTGTCCATTCTGCTGCCGAGAAGACTGACTGCCTAGAAGTACACTGGTCGATTGGCTGTGACTGTGCCTTGCGGGGCCAGAAGCGGTTGCCCGGTGGTTGAAGTCCTGTTGGGCCATGCTAAAGGGTGCGATAGTCGAAGTACGTCGATCACGATCAATGACTTGAGGGGAAGCTGGGTAAGCCTGAGAGGCAGAAGCAGGACTGTGCACTGCCTGCCCGTTTGTAAAGTTCCAACCGCGAGGTACAAAAGGCCTCCGTCACGTTATAGTGACAGCCGTGGCCGATCCCCGCCGATCAGGAGTATGGGGACGAGTGTATGTCGGGTCTTTTCCAGTGCAAAGGAGAGAGAGCGAAGAAGTGCGTTGTGAGGGGCGGAGAAGACGTTGCATTGGATCAAGGTCGGTTTGGAAAGGAGATATAGGCAACGGGCTGTGCTGATCAGTTCGAGGTAAAATTAGTCGAAACCAGGGGAAGCGGGAAAAGTTCTATCGGGCGAACTTGGGGTTGTCGTGTTGTTCTCAGCATTGAAATTGTCGTTGATTTCAGTTACTGTTGTTGGCTTGCTGGGGATCCGCTTGCTTACCAACTTCAGAAACCGTTGTGCATAGTTGTGCATGAACTGAAGAGTGTAAGCGTTGCACTGGCTGGGCAAGTTCAGCGACTCACTGAGACTAGGCGTGCCAGAGGAAACGATCGTGAGCGGGCGTGGGAAGAGACATTGAGCAAGACCATGTGTTGAGTGCTTTTTGTGTTTGCCCACCCATCCCCGCCTGGCGGTTTTATTCCACGTTGCCGCTCCTCTCGCCACTTTCAAGTCTCTAGAAATAAAGCTAGCGAGAACAGAGCGTGATTCCGTCTAGCGTGAGTCGAAAAGCTGAGCTGCTGAAGAAAGGGAAAGGTACACTGTTTCATTTCACCTCAATGTTAGAACACTCCGCCAAATTGCTTGGATCGCCGATCGTTATAATCGCCAAGATCGGGTTTCATCATGGGTGGTACTCGTGAAAGCGCAACCATAATAAAGCTCTTGCCGGTTCTTGTACCGAGCTTGAGGGATGAATGTAATAAGTAACTCGTTCGTGACTGAGAACGTAAAGCTCGACGCGCACTAGTCCGGCCCGATGCAGCTTGCTATCTCCCCACTCCAGCCCGCCGCCTTTGGTTACTTCCTCATCTCTTCCTTCTAAGAGCAACTTGATGGCCTCTCACTGCCTCTCCTTTTTGTAGTACTGCCGCTTCGGTTCAGTAAGACGCCAGAGATCGCAATTGGTCGAGACACTAAACCTTCAGGATGGCCGCCCAGTCTAAACTGCAACAAGGCGGGGCTCCAGCTCATACAAGTCTCCTGCTCCGCATCTTATCTCAGCATCGAGGCAAGCAAGGTCTTGCGCTCCTCGCCTTGATTGCCCTTTTTACTGTCCGCTCGAAGCTCATTGCCCGGCTCTCACCCAGCAACGGCAAGTCTCGAACGCGTTCCGGTTCTGTTTCTCTTGATATCAGCGACGCTCTCAAACAGGTCTATCTTCCAAAGCCAGATGGCTCTCGCGATCTTCTCGTGCCACACAGAGGCCGCGTCTCCAAGGTACCAATCAAACCGACGAATCCAAAGACCTTCGATTCTGATTATCAGGTCTTCAGCAAACTACCTCCTACATCGGATGCTGGTGCCATCAGCGCTAAAAAGCAGTCGCTGACAGCGGACGAACAGAGACATTCGCTCGTCGAGGATGCCAAAGCCATGCGAGCTGAAGGCGGCGCTGCTGCTGCTACAGCTAAAAAGGTCGGTGTCAATAAGGAATTTTTTCGTCAGCTCAAAGCCATCTTCCGCATCCTGATACCCCGAAGGAACTCCAAGGAGGTTTTCATCTTTCTACTTCACACTTCCTTCTTGGTCCTTCGCACTTACCTCAGCATGCTCGTTGCTCGACTCGATGGTATTATTGTTCGCGACCTTGTTTCAGCAAACGGCAGAGGCTTCCTTCGTGGCTTGGGGCTTTGGTTCCTCCTTGCCATCCCGTCCACCTACACCAACTCCATGATTCGCTTCCTGCAGTCGAAGCTCGCCATCGGATTCCGTACTCGCCTGACAAGATACGTCCATGATCTTTATCTTGACGATAAGTCCAGTTTTTACCGCATCATCAATCTCGACGGCCGACTTGATGCTGCGGATCAATATATCACCACCGATATAGCCCGCTTTTGCGAGACACTAGCTGCGCTCTATTCAAATGTCTCAAAGCCGGTTCTTGATCTTATCATCTTCAACTACGCGCTCAGCAGGTCTCTCGGGCCTATGGGCGTACTCGGCCTCGGCGCTAACTACTTCTTTACCGGCTGGATTCTAAGGCAGGTGACACCAGCGTTTGGCAAACTTGCTGCCATCGAAGCCAAGCTGGAGGGCGATTTCCGCAGTGCACACAGTCGCTTGATCACAAATGCCGAAGAAATAGCTTTCTACAACGGCGCTTCTATCGAGGCAGGTATCCTCAATCGCGCCTATATCCGCCTTGTCAGACACATCAACAGCATCTTTAAGATCCGAGTCGCTTTCAACATGACCGAAGATTTCGTGCTCAAATACGCATGGTCTGCTGCTGGTTATGTTATCATCGCTGCCCCTTTCCTCTTCGGCTACAAGCAGCCCAGTTCTGATGCTGACGCGGGGCCTGCAAGCTCGGTCAACAGCGCCGAACCGGAATCTTCTAACTCGACTGTAGCAGCGAAGACCGAATCCTACATTTCCAACCGACGTCTCTTGTTGTCTTTGGCAGATGCCGGAAGCCGTCTTATGTACAGCTATAAGGAGCTTGCCGAGCTCGCAGGTTTCACGAGCCGTGTCTATACGCTCATTTCAACGCTGCACTTGCTCAACAAGGAGCAGTATCAGTCCATGCCAAGACCGGCAGATCTAGCTGCAGACAAGCCTTTCTACGATCTAGGCCACATCAACGGCACTGTCATCGCCGGAGCAGACACAGTAGCCTTCGATAAGGTTCCGATCGTCGCCCCTGCTCCGGGTCTGGAAAGAGGTGGTGAAGAGCTGGTCAAGGATCTTACACTCAAAATAAAGCCTGGGGAGCACGTTCTGATCACGGGACCAAACGGTGTAGGAAAAACCGCGATAGCCCGTGTTGTTGCCGGTCTTTGGCCCGTCTTCCAAGGTCAACTGGAGAGGCCCTCGATTCGCGACATCATGTTCCTGCCTCAGCGGCCTTACCTCTCCGTGGGAAGTCTGCGTGAGCAAGTCATCTATCCGTTCACATATCCCGAGCACATAGCCAGCGGTCGGACCGACGATGACCTTCTCGAGATTCTGGGTGACGTTCATCTTGCCTATATCCCCGGCCGAGAAGGTGGGTGGGAGACCCGCAAGGAGTGGAAAGATGTTCTCTCTGGAGGAGAGAAGCAGCGCATGGGAATGGCTCGCTTGCTCTATCACAAACCCAAATTCGGCATCCTGGACGAGTGTACCAGCGCCGTATCTACAGATGGTGAGTGCAATTCACACGTCGCGAAAGGGTGCTCCTTTACTGATGCGTTCTATCTTGCTCTGAAAGTCGAGGGTCTCATGTACGCGAAGGCCAAAGAAGCCGGCATTAGTAAGTAGCAAGAGCTGAGCCTTTCTTACTCTTTCGTCTTGACGCTGACCGACCTCTTTTCCTCTCTGATTCCTTGACAGCTCTCATCACAATCTCACACCGTCCTTCGCTCTTCAAGTACCATGAGGTTCTCCTGCGCTTAACCGGCGAACACGGGGCCTGGGAAACCGACTATATTGGAGCTGAAACCGAGCAGTTGACGCTGGAGCATGAGATTGAAGATCTCGAGGTATGTTGACGAGTGTTTGTCGCGTGACTTTCGGCCAAGAAGGGCGCTGACGATGAAACAATTTTCCCCGATAATGCAATTTGCCGGTTGAAGCGCAAGATGGCTGACGTGGACGGATGGAAGAGCCGGATCGGGGAGATTCAGCAGGAGCTGTCTTTCAGCAAGAACTGACAACGTTGCTCATCGACGTGGTCCTACAGGATTAGCAGTACCCAGATTTATGGAACGCAACATGCAACTGTGCCTGGATAATCACTTCACGTGCTCATGTCCGGTCGAGCGATCGTAATGACACCCCAGATAGAGGATCCAGCTTGTTCCAGATTCCAACGGTCAAAAGCCCTAGCAGGTGCACCTGACAGCTCCACTTGAAGCATGACCATCCGAGAAGGTGCCTGCTCGGTGTTGTAAGTGTTTGGCGGACACGCCTCGAGTGTCCATTCCATCCAAGCGGCCGGGCCCATCCTCCCCCCGTCCCCACCACCTTTCCGCTTTGGCTCGCCAAGTTGGGATATGAAGTCTCTTCCCTGTGTTTCGGCGTTTATCTTCACCGCCTTACGCTCCCCCTTTTGGAAGTAGGAGAATTCCATTGGCAAGGCGGCAAACAGGGCCCATCCACCTGTCGAGTTTGAGTTTGCCCCATAGCCGTAGAAGTCGACCGCAGCCAGCAAGGTATTTACGCCAGAGGTTTCTCTTTCGCCAGTTTCTGCTCTGTGAGGTTCGACTATGGAAGGGTTCAATGTAGGATGTGGTCAGCAAGCCGCCTCCCCCGCCGGGTCAGGTTGATTGTGTCACGTCAGGAAGCCTCACACTGCAAACTGAACCCAGCCTCTTTGTAGTTGTGATAAATAACCTCAGGATACACTTTGACCTCGCACGCTGCGCTTCTACGTGGCAATGCGTCCAGGATCGACCGGACGAGGCTGGTTACATAGACGTGGTGCGGCCCGTGGCCTAAAGCTTGGTTAGCAGCCTCAATGCAATCCATGCCCTTGACTCCCCTATTCAGTGGAACAAAGTCTTCAAAGTGTCTCGCGAGCTCTTAGATAAGCGCTTGATCTAGACGCCCTTTAGCCCAAGCGCGAAGGAGATGCACTGATGATGCTACTGGATGGTGCGAATGAAAGTAGAAGCACAACCCCATGCACAACTGACTTATGTGCGAGGATATTGTGTGTGTTGCATACACCACAATCACACAATCAACGAAATGCGAGGTCGGAATCAGGCTTGGATGATAGTCGGTGGTATATTTTGCGCTTTAAGGCCGATTATAGGCTTTCGTCGATGGCTTGGAAAAGTGTCAGGAGCTTACTACACAGCGTCCTGTTAGGATCGCATAAAAAGGCCAGCTACCGTCTTCATACTACCACCCCATCTACTTCTAGTGCTACCTCACCACCGCCGCACCGAGCGCGGCAGGTGTGGCAGGGCACCACAGCGCCTTCGCGAGATGGATCCATGGTCGAGCCCGTGGAACGACGACTTCGGCGAACCTCCAACGTCGCCGAGCCGCACTTTTGCTCACCTTACGCTTGCTGCCACTACGCCAGACAGCGTCCTTTCCGTTCCATGCGAAACATCAGACCCATGGTCTACTAATCTCGTCTCCGCCCATCTGCCCGCCGATGATCATTCAGAGCCTCTTCGCGACTCTACGCATTCGTCTCACGACAATCCTGAAGCGTCAAATGCCTCTGCCTATACATCGCCCTGGGTCGACGGGCACCGGGTGGATTCAGACTCTGTAGAGACAGGTAAAGCCGAGCACATCGATGTGGAAGCTCAACCTTCTCTCCGTGGGCCACCTATCGGCACCTTCTGTAGTGGTTCCCGGGACCATGGCCGATCCGCTGCCTGGGATCTGTCAAAAGGTTCCTCGACCCACCTTGAGAGCTCTGGTGTTCCAGCAGCCCACATTGTGTATAAGACGGAGGACGTCGCTAGCGCAGGTGAGGGAGGCTGGGCGTCCACAGAGACGAATTGGGATGTCGCAGCTCCTTCGCAAGGGGCACTGGGGAACAAAGCCGCCGCTAGTCCCGGAGTTCAAGTCGAAGATCATGATCCGCCCATACAAGACTCAACCTCACCTGATGTGTGGGCCAGTGAAGCCGTTCAAAGAGCTCAACGTGCGCAACACCTTGATCGAGACGAGATAGATCGTTTAAAGGCTGAAGCTCGCAAGGTTCTTCGCGACGTGCATGCAGAGGAAGACGTTCAGACCAGCTTCGCAACACTTGACGTTAATGATGAGGGTTGGACAGCCATGTTCGGCAGCGAAGGTGACAAGCGGGACCTTTTGTATCGGCTACAATCTCTACCGGATGCCATGCAGCCTTCAAGAGGCACATTGGACGTCAGCATCGGTAAAGTCGGTCCGGACACCCTCAAGCAAAGCAGGGCTGCCCTTGCAGGTACAGAGAATTGGGGCGTCAAACTCACGCCTCCTGAAAGCAGCGCTACCTGGCAAAGGCACCAACGGACTGTAACCAAGGTAGAGTGGTTACCTCATGCTTCGTCGGAAGACGCCAATAGCACGTCGATGCAACAGTCCGCCTCCAAAAGCAGCGGTTCTTCTCGGACAGTGGAGATGTCAGGACCAGGCTGGGCACAGTCTCCCACAGGCGAAACACAATCCGGACCTAGTTTTCTTGTCTCTTTCTTCAAAGGTCGACAGATTAGTAAGCGAGACTCTGTACAGGGTCCGCGTACTTCGACAGCAAGAAGTAGCGAAGATGCTCCCTCGGCCGCTATTTCCACAGCTCAGGCTGCCACAGGCTTGGACACTTCCAGCATCGTCGCTCATACTCCGCCGTACAGTGACGAGGGCAACGCGAAATACTCCGACGACCCGTCGGGTCCTGACCTTATGAGCGTCGACGGAGAAGCTAAGCCAATACCTTCGTATGCCTCACACTCTAGGACTTCTAGCCTACCGGGCAGGTCGCTCTTTAGTAGATGGAGAACTAGCGAGATCTTCAGGCCGAGCAATAAACGCCGGCCTGAATGGGCCACATCCGCGCTTGCAGGGGAGGACCTCAGCTGGCTAGATCAACAGGACAATTTGGAAGACCGTGCAGCGGCAAATTATCATGGTGAAGACGACTCTTTCGACAATTACCAAGGCGTGGAGTCACCGCCGACAGGCACAAAAGCTACTACTGCGTCTGGCCTGAACACCTACAAGTATGATGATGACTGCTTTAGTGGGGCGGTTGCCGAAGATAAGTCAATTTCAGACCCATTCGGAGAAAACAATGGTTGGCCAGCGCGGCATTACCAAGAAGGGGACAGCCGAGTCTCACGCCAAAAGATGGACCTGCATCCGGCTGCTGCATCTCCATCGATGGTTAATTGGCATGGAAAGACACAATTCATGACTATCCAAACCGGTGTGGGCAGGGCGAATAGTATCTCCGGTTCAAGAGCGGCGTCTCAAGAGCACTTGGGTTTCCAGGGCAACCGTGTAGCGTTGCCTCCACCCCCGCGCTCCAACCTAACCGTCCGGCAGCCCGACAGCACCCAACTGGCCAAGGCGCCTCCAGACCCCTTCGCCGACTTTCTTCCGCTACCGGAGGGCAGCAGTCCTGCTTCGAAGCCATCGTTCCGCCAGCCACCGACAGTTGCTGATAGGTCCGGTCACTCGGATTCGAAACAGGGTACGAGTCTTACTGCAGACGACCTGCTTTTCTTCGACTCTTTGTAGTGGCCCTCTTCACGGAACCACTTGAATAACATCTCACGCGGTATCGTACACGCTGTTCTGGCACCGAGGGTTGGGTCGAAGTGAAGGCGGTGAAGACTTGGTTACTGTCGCACAACCAAGGATCATGAATGTACGTTTGATGCCAAGCGGCTGTGTTTATTTCGATCCCTTTGTTTCCTTGAACAATACATGCTTGCGGACTTGCGAGAAGAAGAATAAGAGATCGTCACGATCGATGCTCGGCCATCACGGACAATCAGCTAGCTTACCTTTCGGGTCATACTTCATCATGCTCAGTCGTTCGGCAACCCGAGTACGACGCGTAGTGTACATGAATCCTGTGCCCGCAGTGGATAACAAACGGGATATGACCACTCTGCCAACGCATACAATCGAGGCGGTATAAGCGGACACGCTTGACGGTCATACTCAGTTATATATATAACTTACCGTGCCTTCGACTTCGCTGCCATGACTCTAGATAGGTGATGCGAGGGTGGTGGTTGGTCGCAAGTTGGATAGATTCTTCTTAGTTTTCATTCAATGGAGAAACAGCTACATTTCCGTCTTCCGCACTTTCATCTCCTTCCGCAATCAGAACTTAACACTAGTGATTAGGCTCGATCTATCACAACAGAAAACGTAAATGATCAATGTGACACAGGCCTTCACCCGAACGGCTTCTTGCAGTCTGAGTATGCGCAACAGTAAGCACATGACGACGTTTCCCACCCAGTATGCACTTTGGTTTCTAGAACCTCGTACCGCACCTTCTTCGGTGCCTGCCTCTACCACGCCGTCGCCCAGCTGCTTGTGACCAATCTGCACGATCTTACAGCCGCCGCGTGAAACTTAGTTTGTAGCACTCCCCATGACGCGCGTGAGGAACACGCCCTGTGAACTCTTGCGGGAAGCTTTTCCCCTAGGCAACGCTAGGGGTACGTCTGTAGTTGTGAGCCATATGTAGGGTCATGGGTGAGGGGGACTCGATTCATGAGTAGGGGTTTCAACTTGGACCTGGGAATCCGGAAATTCGCGTTTCTGCGTCGCAAAACGCGGAGGTTGACCGGGTTTTTGCGACAAAAAGTCGATTTTCTGGTTTTTTAGGTCCAACTTGAAACCCCCTAGTCAGGAAAACTCAGGGCGTTAGCTTTCTCAACTCATGACGAGGGTAAAGGCTTCCCGTCAGAAAAGGAGAAGAAATCCATGACTGCTGAGACTCTAAACGATAATATCGTTAAGACACTAAAAAGGCGCCAGTAGCGAGAGAGCAACAGGTTCACACATAAGTCATATGAGTATGACCGAGCTCTTATGATTCCTGCCTCATGTCCTTGCTATCAAAAAATGTACCGTAAGAGTCATGAGCTTTAAAGACAACTGAGTTTTTTTCCTCTCTTGAAGTTGTCGGCGTTAATCAAGAAATCACTGCGCACTCATAACTCTCAACTCATACTCACCGCTCACACTGATAAAAACTTCTCAAATTTTGAGGCAGTTTTCTTCATAGACCGAAATCATGACAATTCAAGTTGGCGTTTGGGAAACCTTCTTGTAAAATTACTTAAGACCCCTCAGGGGAATTTCCGACTTACCCAATTTCCCGTAGAAGTCATAAGTCATGAGTTTTACTCGATTATTCCACGCAAGCCGCTCCTGCTTGAGAGTCATAAGTTGTAGAAGTTGTAGTGTTTCCAATGCCCGTGGAAGCACAATTCGGAGCATGAATCGGGCTTGGAAAGGTGCGTAAAGCCCTTATAGCAGGGAGCGGTGGTCTCCGGGAAAACTTCCCGTATAACTCCCTGGGACTCCTAGGGAAGCCGTAGGGGAAGGAATCGCATCTCAGTTAGTGTTAGGGGAAAAAACCGCCCTTAGCGGTTACGACGGAATTATATATATTTTAGACCTAGGGAAGTACCACAACAGTTCTGGTGGGTAAAGGGAAAAATCCCTTGGAGTCGCTCTAGGACTCGAAAGCTCGATGAATTTTGGCTCTCACCACCATTACCCATTCAGCAAATATGACCTCCTCGGCATGAGGGGGTAATACCTACGGGAAATTTTACCGCTGAGCCCGTCACCCCTGCTATACCTAGTTGGTGAGTGAATCGTATGTCATAAGTTACAACAGATATTCATGATTGGAACGCGTCCGCTGTGAAACGTTTTCAGAAAAGTACAAATCGTCTTGCGCGACATCTGCGTTGAAACTATCACGAATAGGGCTTGTGCAACAACCTTAGGACCGCTAGGGAGTACTAAGGGAAGTTACTCCGAAACCCACCGCCCCCTGCAATGACCAATGAATCACAAATCACACTCATATCAATGACACCATGGCTTGGCAAGGGGCGGTGTTTTCCGGGGAAACTTCCCCTAGGCCACGGCGAAAGTGTTTTTCGTGGTGAAGACAGATTCTGGTACGGTGGAAATGTGTTCCAGCGTGGAGTGAGCTCATATGACTCCTAGTCATAACAGAATGTGTGGCCTCCGGAAAAAAACTCCCCCTAAATTAATTCCCCTGAGGCTCACACTCCTAGGATAAACTTCCCTCCTGAACATCTAGCGTTGCCTAGTGGAGAAGCTTCCGGCAAGAACCCATAGTGCGTGTATGCTCACGCGCCTCAACGGGAAGGGCAAAAATCGTGCCATAGGGGAAGATATGCCCTTTAGGGACCCCTCTGAATTCCTAAAAGCTAGGGGAAGTTTCTTCAAGTCCCACCGTTCACATAAATATAATTGATTCTGAATCATGATTCAGGAATGGAGTCATGAGAACTTGAGGAGAGTGACTTTGAAGAGAGTACGGACATGGCCCCGCATGCTGCTCCAGAGCGCCATCATGCTCACACCCAGGCTGGCGCCTCAGTTGCCAAGCTTACGCGCTTGCGCTGCCCGACTCGCCGCTGCTCACATCTTGCTACGCCACTGTCTGCGGTCAAGCAGCATGTCATGACCAGAAACGCAGCCATCCAGCAGCACGCCGCGCGCGAGCCCCATGCGGCCGCGCAGCCAAAGCTGCTTGCCAACGCCTCCAACCTGGGCAAGATCACCTTGCAGAACGACGCCAACACCGGCTGTGGACAGGCTATCACTCGCTCAAGCACAAGCCCCTTGCTGTCAACCCCGCAGCCAAATATGCCGAGATGCTGCACGCTCCGTGGCAGTACCCCGCAGTCATGAGTCGTGAGTTCGCATGATCAGGTAAGTCTGGTAGTCACAACAGAAAAACTCGTCTTCTGTGGAAACATCCAGAAATCATGCAGACGTCCTGCGCAACTACTGGTATAGTTTTATCGCAGATTGGCGTCCTGCAGCAGTCCTGGAATGAATTTGACAGATGAATTTGATGCGGTGTTCTGCAATAGTTCTGTGTTAGTTCTGTGTTTGTTGTCCTGGCCTGCAACACCTCTGGTATGTGTCAGCGGTCGTGCGCCTGATCCCAAGCACTGGTCGATATGATAATGATATCGACTGAGTGGTCGTGATTTGACTG
>JALBYF010000085.1:0-68220 GCA_023212725.1 Tranzscheliella williamsii | reverse complement strand
AGAGGCCTCAGCCTCTCCCCCGCATATGATACTCAGTCTCCTGCCTCTGTCTCGTGCGAGTGCGTGGGCCGCTGGGATCCAACACATTTCAATCCAAAGCCCAATCAACACGACGCGCGCCTTTCCACCTCACCGCTTCAGCACCAGCTGCAGCGCCTCAACCTACCCTGCAACCCACCCTGCGCTGGCGTCAGACACAACACAGTCAGACTTGGCGTAGGACGGCAGAGCACATGGGTTCCAAACAGTTAACAGCGCAGCCAACATTCATGGGCGTGCGCATATGTGATTTCAAGGCGGCGAGTCCAGTGCTAACCTGCCTCAAAATTGCTTCTCATTAATGCATGTCATGTCTGTGTAACAGGAATGGGTCTCAAAACAGAGTAGGTTCTACATAGCATAGACTACTTGGCGCACTGGAGTGGTTGCATCTCGCAACAGCTGCATGTGTACGCATCTCTCCTTATGCCATGCTTATGCAAGAGCGACGGATACCCCAGGGGTGGGAGAGTTGTCTGGGAGCAACCCCAGCGGTGCCATCCCTCGCTGCAGGCTGTGCCATCCAGCCCGATCGCGGGTACTTGCATGTCTCGACCTGTTTCGATCGCTACCACCCTGTCTCTGTCTGTCCAAGGGACATGGAGCTAATGGTCTCCAGCAAAGGATGTTGCTGTGGTGATTGGAGGCCATCGCACGGCTTGAAGGCCCATCATGACAGTCAGCCGGAAGTGCTAGTCGTGGCTCAGCCAAGCCTGTGTGGATCTCAGCAAAGCCCATCCGGATCTTCATGAGGACCTGGTGCTGCAACAGGCTTCTGTGTTGTCGCCGCTGCCCTGCCATGGGCATATATTGCTGTTACTCATTGTCATCTTCTTACCTGTAGAGTAGTCCACTCCTCATCCTTCAGGACGAGACGAGCGCTGACCCCAGTACTGGGCTACAGCAAGTTGGTGAACACCCCTTGCCGACATCGGAGGACAACCACCTAGTATGACCTCCAGTGCTCAGCCATTGCCGCCGTCGTCATCATTCACGCCGTCCGATACTGGTGACTTGGTCGTCATCAACGTCCACGGATTCTGTTGACTTGGTCGCCATCATCAGTGTGCTTCGTTGCCTCCTTGGCTCAGTGGTAGAGCGTGTCTCTCCTACTCATCTTTCGATTTCGGAAAAGACGAGGTCGTGGGTTCGAACCCCACAGGAGGCTCCACTTTTTTACCCGCCAGAAATGCCTCTTTTTTGGCCGTCTTTCTGTTGGAGGTGTTGTTGCTTTTTGGGCCACTTACCGTTCGGTTGGGGTGATGGTGGATTTGCAGCTGATGTCGAGGCGATGGATAGGAGTTGTTAATATTACATATGCGCTGGGCAGTGGAGCGCAGGCAGTGAAAGCGCAGTCTAGCTTGGCGGCGGGGGAGAAGAGGGCGGCGCTGGCGGTGTGTGCGGGGGGAGGGGCCGGGGTGGAGGCGGGCCGCTTGCGGGGGTGGTGGTGTTGCCGGGGGGGAAGGTGGCGAAGATGGGCAGGATGGGTGGGCCGAGCTGTTCGGTGCGGCCGCCGGGGCCTGGGTTGCTGGGGGCGGGTGTGCCAAAGTGCACCCTGCGCCGCATGAAGTTGGCGAGCTGGGGCATGGTGAGGTGGTTGGCGCTGGCGCGCGCGTCCGTCTGCTCGGCCAGGCGAGCGTGCCGCACCGCCAGCGGCCTGCGCATCGGCGGCTCAGGCCGCCACGAACGCGTGGGCAGCCGGGTAGCACCGATGCAAGGCGCCAGCACCAGCGCCAGCAGCTGGTAAAGATGAGCCGGAATACGATACCCCCCCATCCCCATCCTGTACAGTGCCGAAACGGCCACAGCCAGCAAACACACCAAAGGCGTCTGCATCGGCTGCGACAAGAAGAGCAGCACCGCCAGCACATATATAGAGACGACTTTGTCGGAGACAAAAAACGGCGGTAGCTTGAAGTACCACCGCGCGGGGATGATCTTGTGATACTGATACAGCGTCGCAAAGAGCGGCGCCCAGGGGCCGGCCGGGGCCCTGCCTTGGCCGAGCCAGCCATGCAACCCCAAACGCCCGGTACTGTGAGCTGCAATGGCGAGCAGAACGGATTGCAACACGGTGAAGAGGGCAGTTGTCACCAGCAGAAAGCTCGCATACTTATGGGTGCCAAACGTCCTCTCCACTTTGGTGCCAGCATGGTAAAAGAGCCAGAGCGAGAGAAAGAGCTCGGAAGAGTTGACAAAGGCAAAGTGCTGCACCACCAGGCGATAGTACTGATGATGCTTGGCGAGGTGCGGCTGAATCTGGAGGTGCGTCCAGGGCTGGACCTGAAAAAGGCTGGCGCAGACCGTAGCGACAGAGACCACGATGAGAATGCCCTTGATCACCGGAGCATGGTAGAAGCCCGAGACCATCGTGGCTCGTTACCGCACCGCAGCATCGGCTACGCCAAACAAGGTGCGGCAAGACGGCAGCCAAGAAGCAAAGCAACGCCAGGAATCAAGCTGATCCTGATGAGGATGTGGATCGAACGTGAACAGGAATGGAACTCCCTGGTGAATGTTGAGGCTGATGATGGACTTTCAGAATTTCAGGGTCCCTCGCAGGGACCATCTTACATACCGTATGTATACCGTGCATGCGCAAAAGTAGCATCACCTTTCGACGCTTCATCCACTACCGCCTTTGCTACCCGCACACGACCTCACTGCCCCTGCCACCAATACACGCTGGGCTGCGCCGCTTTGCGCTGTGCTTAGCGTCCAAGGCCGACACTCTGGAAGAACGGTCAGGTTGACTTGGTCGGTGTCTGCCGGGCGAGGGGACTGAATCGCGGCTGGCGATGAGGAGGGGCCCCGGTCTCGCGGCGCTGGACAGGTCGCTGCACTCCTCCACGGCGTACAACACGCTGGGGCAGGACCTGACTTCGTCGCAGCTGGCCGAACTGAGATCGCAGCTCGATGTGTTTGCCGCATCCTTGCGCCAGTTTTCAAGCCAGCATCGCCACGAGATCCGCAAGAATGCCGAGTTTCGCCATGCCTTCCAAAAGATGTGCTACAGCATCGGTGTCGACCCGCTGTCGTCCTCCACGCCGGGCAGCTCTGGCGGCGGGCTGGCCGCGATGTGGAACGATCTGCTCGGGCTCGGCGACTGGCAGTACGAGCTGGGGGTGCAGATCATCGACGTCTGCGTCAGCACCCGTCCGCACAACGGCGGCGTCATTGCCATGCACGACCTCGTCCGTCGCGTCACCAACCTCCGCACCGGCACCACCGCAACGCCAGCGACCGCGAACAGCAGCACACGCCGAACCGGCAAGAAAAACGCCCCAGACCCGCCCGAGATCACGGAAGAGGACATCGTGCGCAGCATCAAGTGCCTCGCTCCCCTCGGCTGCGGCTACGAGGTGTTTTCGCTGCCTGGCGACGCAACTGGCCAGAAGATGGTGCGCAGCGTGCCCAGGGAACTCGACACAGACACGATGACGGTGCTTAGCATCCTGCTTGCCACCAACAGCACCGGTCAAGACACAGCCACCTCTGCCGCAGCCGCTGCCGCCGCCCAGAGGGATCCGCTCTCGGGCCTGCCGTACGTCACCGAGGAGCTGCTCGCCTCGTCAAGCCATCCCAAGACGCGAGGATGGTCGAGCGAGCGTGCCAGCAACGTGCTCGCGTCCATGTCGCTCAAAGAAGGCATCCTTTGGACCGACGAGCAGGCCTTCCCCGTGCGCTACTTTTCTCTCGCCGCACTCGAGTAACGCAACCTGCACGCCATACGCTTGGCCCCATGTCGTACATCACACCCGCACCTGCACCTTTTCGGTGACCAGACCAGTTTCAGACGCAATTGGATTGTATCCCTGCCAGTGGTGCCCCTAATCCTTGGCACGGCTGTTGTTTACGGATGCGCAAGACGCTCGTGTTACGGGCTTATGGGCGAAGTGCATCCGTGTCGTCGAACGGACTTATCCTATGGTCAGAGCGGGGCAAGGCGGTCCGGTAGGCCGCTCCCCCACCGGCGTAGCGGTGGTCTGCTCGGCAAGGCGATGAGTTCGCCCGCACGGTTCGCCACCCAACTGGCGCCGGCCAATTCCACCCCGCTTATGCTAGACGAGATGTCTTCGCCGGTCTAGATTCAACACCGCATGGTACAGAGGAATGCAACCGTCTCTTACTGTTGAGCCGCTCCGCCCCCTCTCTGCTTGCCCAACTCGGCTCGCCTCGCTTAGCCACGAGAACGTTCCGTCTATTCCGCACCCATGTGGTAGCGGCGTGGTTCTGTTTGGATGCCTCTTTGCGGGGCACCACAGCATAGCGCATGCATACACTCTTCCCCATAAAGAAGGTCTCCCCCGCCCTCTCGCCCCCGTCCGCTCTTTTCCGATCCAAGGACTCGTCTACGACTACCTGCTTACTCTCGACCGTACAAAAGAGATGCGAGCTTCGACGGGAGGTCCCTTTTTTGTGCTGGCGGCGTTGCTTGCGACCGTCTTGGCGCCGACGGTCTGGGCGCTTCCTGGGGCGGCTCGCATCTACTCAGACGCGCAGCCTGGCTTGGCGCTGCTTGCCCGATCGTCCACCGATGCCAATGGCACGGCCTCCAGCATCAACAGTAACAACACGGCCGACTGCACCAACTGCACCAACCTGGGCAACTGGGTGAATCCACTACCGATCTCGGAAGCCGACCCGGTGGTGCGGGTGCGCAACGGCTCGTACGCTGGCGTTCACATTGCGCCGATTGCGGCCGAGGCGACGCTTTCCGGCTTTGGTACCAACCGGTCGCAGCATGCCTTCCTCGGCATGCCTTTTTCGCAGCAGCCTACCGGCTCGCGCCGCTTTGCTCGTCCGGAACCGCTGAATGAGACGTGGTCCGAGACCAAGAGTGCCAAGCGATACTCGGAACATTGCTTCGGTGTGGGGACCGACAACGACTACAGCCCACCCTATATCACATACAAGCTGGGCGAGGCTTGTCTGACGCTGAATGTCGTGCGGCCGGCATGGGCGGACGAAAGGAGCCAACTCCCCGTCCTGGTTTGGATCCATGGCGGCGGCTTCTCGTACGGAGGCTCGGCTGACACGCGTTACAACGGCAGCTTCCTCGTCGACCGGTCGGAACGTCTGGACCAGCCGATCGTATTCGTCAGCCTGAACTACCGCACCTCATTGCTAGGCTTCCCCGTCGGCGACGAGGCCAAGCAACTTGGCATTCAGAATCTTGGGCTCTATGACCAGCGGCTGGCGCTCCATTGGGTTCAAGAGAATATCGCAGCGTTTGGAGGCGACCCGGATAAGGTGACCATCGTCGGCGAGTCGGCGGGGGGCGGGAGCATGCTGCTGCACCTGGCGGCGTACAACGGACGCAACGATGGCCTCTTCCGTTCGGCCATTGTGCAGAGCGGATACTGGGTCACGCAGCCCGACTCGAAGAACACGACGGCAACGCGAAACAGCGCCTGGCAAGACTTTGTCGACTTTGCGGGCTGTGCGGACAGCAATGCGACGCGTCTGGACTGTCTGCGAGCGGTGCCGCTAGAGACGATCAAGAATTGGAGCATACAAAACAGCGCTAGGATCTCTACGTTCGAACCGGTGGTAGATGGTGACCTTGTGGCTCGAGATTTGCAGGAAGCCTTTTTGAACGAGGCATTTACCAAGAACGTCAACGTGTTGCTCAACGCCAACTCCGACGAAGGCCTCTCGTTCGGGCTGCGCAATGTCAATACTACGTCTGACATTGTCGATGGACTGAAAGCGTCGCACGGATTTGCCCAAGGGGCGTTCAACCGAGAGGCGCAAGAAGCGGTGATGGCAGCGTACCCGGACAACGAAGCGATCTGGCCGCCGTACCAGGCTGGTGCCGGGCGGCTGCCTGGCAGCGACGGGAGTAAGGGGGGCAAGATGGACCGACGGTCGTGTGCGATCCAGGGCGACCTGATGTTCATCGGACCTAAGCGGCAGGCGGCAGTGCAGCTGAGCCGCGCCTCGTCGGCGGCTGTCTACGTGTCTCGGTTTGATCAGTTGCCGTACAACGCGGCGATCACGGCGGGTGCTGCTCACTTTATCGAGGTCCCGTCCGTCTTTGGCAACCCGCTGGACACGCAGAACAGCCTTGGCCCCGAAGCGCGAGACGTAGACCTGGCCGAGGCGATCTCGAGCTCGTTCCTCTCCTTCGTCCACTCCGGCGACCCGAATGAGGCACGCCAGTCGGGCCGGCTAAGCGCAAGCCAAGCCGCTCTTGCCCCTCACTGGCCTCCCTACCGTCCAGACGGTACCGGACAGAGCATCGTCTGGGTCAATAACGGCGGCGGCCAACAGACCAAAGTCATCCGAGACAGCTACCGTAAGGAGGGCATGGACCTGCTCATGGACATCCGAGCGGGCACATTCGTCGCCAACCGAAACAGAAAAGAGCTCTAGCTTCCCTCGCCGTTTTGGAACGGGAGCCCAATTCCTGGATTGCAGTAGATCCACTGTGGTTGTTACCTGCCATCGTGGTGGTTTGGTTCGTCGCCATCATGGCTGTTGTGAAGTGCCAAACCGCTGATCGCAGGGCGGGCGAGCGAGGGAGGAGAGATCTAACAGACGGTACCCCTGATTCACGACCGCCTGCAGATAACGCGCATAGCCCACTATCAGAAATCCAAAATCCGAAATCAGACATAAAACATCGAGGGGCGCAAACCTAGCAGCCAATTTTGGGTGTCTATGCCGGCTGATGCAGTCGTGCTGCTCCACACTCATAAGCCTACACAGGCAGACCACCTGCAGACACCGCCAAGGCGATTTATTATTATTTTGATTTCGAGGCGATCCTTGGCCGCTCCTATCTCCTCCCTTGGAGCCACGATCTAGCACCGCACCCTGCCGTACCGCCACTGTCGTCGCCGTTGTCGCTATCACCATTACCAACACCCGTACTTTGCCTTCTTTGGCCCCTCTACAGCCGTCGCCCTGGCCGTCACCGCCGTCCACTTGCTGGCCGTACAACTACGTCCATCGCTCTGCGTGGGGACAAGTGGCGGTCAGCATGTCGCTCATCCTGTTCCACCTGCCCACGTTGGCGCTCAACTCGGTCACGACGCTCCTCTACCCGCTCTACTCCTCGTACAAGGCGGTCACCTCTTCCACCACCTCTGTGGCCGAGATGGAGACCTGGCTCGTCTACTGGTCCGTCTACGCATGCTGGACGCTCGTGGAGTCCCTCTTCGGCTTCCTCTGGTCGTGGGTTCCGTTCTACTATGAGATGCGCCTGCTCTTCAACGTCTGGCTCGTCGCGCCGCAGACCCGGGGCGCCATGTATATCTACACCAACCATCTGCATCCTTTCCTGGCGTCCAATCAGGCCCAGATCGACGACCTGCTTGACGATGCCAAGAGCAAGCTCAAAGGCCGGCTCGACGGGCTTCTTGGCGGTCTATGGAGCAGTGCTGCTGCTGCGGCGGCGGCGTCTGCTGCTGGTACCGACGGTACGCCGTCCTCGCCGGGGGCTGGTGGCAGGGGGGCGCGGCATCAGCCTCCGGGGCCGGCGAGCGCGGCTGCCCCGCCGACGCAGCACAATCCGGCGCAGGCGCCTCTGTCGCTGTTCGGCAACCTGCTGCGCACGTATGCGCCCGTGGCGGTCGCAGGTGCCAAGACCTTTTTCGAGTCCGGCAAGCCGGCTGGCGTCGCCTACTCCCCATCGTCGCCGGCGGGGGCGCGGGCGGATGCAGGCGGGTCGGACGACAAGAAGCGGCAGGTGGCCGCACAGCGCCGCAGGGAGCTCGAGCGGCAGCTCGCAGCCCTCGATGCCTCCGGTGTCCCCAGCTCCGGCAGCAGCGACGACGACGACGCCACCCCCCGCTCCGAACCCGCCCCACACCCCCCCGCCTCCCTCCGCACCCGCGTCGTCTCCGCTTCCCGCAACCAACCCCCCACCCTCGCAGAGTCCTACGACCTCCTCGACCACGCCGACCTCCCCGCCCCCCGCCCCCGCACCTGGCTCCCCTGGTCCCCCGCCCCCGCCAACCCGCCGCCGCGCCACCGCTAACCCCACGCACCTGTACTCTACCGCTCGCCCATCCGATACCCTTACCTCTCCATTCTCCTTTCTTGCTCGTATGCATCTGTGCGCTAACCCCGCTTCCATTAGCACGCCGCTCTCGGGCAAGTACAGTACATGGTGAGCGCCCACATCTGCGTCGGTCTGGGCGCGGAGGGGGCAAGGGGGGAGTCAGGCGACTACATGCCGAGGAGGCGCCAGGCTTCGCGCGGGCTGGTGGCGGCGAGCAGGTAGCCGAGGACGCCAAAGTCGCGGGCCATGTCGAGCAGGGTGTCGGCGTCGGCGGCGAGGGCGGCAGGGTCGGTGCGCGCGGGGCTCTGGGGCGCGAGCGCGGCCACGAGACTGCCCATCGCGGCGGCGAAGCTGACGCTCTGGTTGAAGTGGAGCGCCAGCCGCAGATATACACCCTTGAACGAGGCCGCCGCGTCGGGCGCACCGCCGGAGAACATGCAGAACGGCCCGCACATGCGCACATAGTCCAGCATCTTGCGCCGGTAGTACTCCAGCGGCAGCACATCCGCCCCCACCTCCCCCGCCCCCGCCTCGCCCGTCGACGGCCCCGCATCCGGCGCCAAAGACAGCGCACCCTCGCTGCGCGACACCGAGACCAGTCGGCAAACCACCCGCAGACACCATGAAAACGCCACCCCGGCAATCGCCAGCACGTGCGGACCGACGGCCGAGTTGATCAGCTTGCCCTGCAGCGAGATCGGCGTCTTGACCGAGCCCAGCACGACAATCTTTTCGGCGAGCGTAAAGACGCGCTGCACATCCTCGATGCGCGCTTCGCTGGCGCCAGGAAGCGTGTGCAGGGCGTGGTAGCACCGCACAGCCGACTCCATGCTGTAGCGGACCGCCGCGGTGCTAAGCAGGCCGGGCGCCTCCACTGCCGCCGAGCCGTGGCTCGCGTCCGAGCCTTCCTGCGACACATCGCCAAGGCCCACGGGTTCCGCCGCTGTCACCGGCTCATTCTCGTCCGTGGCGCTGTGGATAACGGCGTCAACATCACTGGGCGAAACGTGCTTCCACCCTCCTCGGTCCTGCACCATGTCGTTCAGTTGCCCCAGCATGACCGCTGCACGGAGAACTTCATAGACCCCTTCGCCCAGAGGAGAAGCAGATACGTCGCCTAGCGCCTCTTTCATCGCTCGATAGCTGTGTCGCTCCATGCCAAATCGGCCCGTCAGGAGGTGCGGCGTGCCAAAGGCAACGGCGTGCCACCGATCCAGCATGAACAGCACCGTACGTCGCCGATAGGTCTCGCCATCTTCGTGGGCGATTGCGCCAGAGCCTATTTTAGCGACGGCGGCAGCGAGAGCCGAGTTGTTGTTTTGGCAGTTTCGCAGATGGTCCAGATGGCAGAGCATCAGCAGGTCAGCCTCTTGTGCCGAGAGCCGTTGCGAGATCTTTCGTAGACTCCGAAGCTTCTCAACGTTGCAACGACCTTGCACCGCCAGCTCATTTCGAGAAGTTCCAAGGCCGGCAGATGCCTGACCTACCAAGGCCGCCACTTTGGCAGCATGGGTCTTGGTCCGTATACCCGCAGATGCCGGGGTGCTGCCGTTAGCATCCTCGCCGTCGTGCTCCGCATCCGATGGTCGTGGAGAACCAGTGACTTCGACGGGGTCGACAAGCAGACGTAGGCCTCTGGCCAGAACGCGGTCCTCTAGGCGCGAAATGTTGCCGCTCGATGCGCGGTTCGCGACAACGGGGAAGGTGCCATGTAGATACGACTGCATCACCTTGGCCTTGAGATCTGCTGGGCCGCCGCTAGGGTCACGAACAGCTCCATGGGCGGCGGTGCCATCTACCGGCGAGGCCATGGGCGTTGCCGTGTCAGATGCGGCTCTGACCGCAGCCGCGTCAGACACGACGCTGACTGCTGCAGTTGGCGTCTTCGGCGCGGGATCCGAATAAGAGCCTCTGTGCTGCGTTTCTGTATCAGGTGTTGTCCCCTCCGAGTTGCATGCGACCGACTTAGCACCGAAATCGCTCAGTGTCCGCGCGGCAGATGTAGGGCTGTTGGACTGAGATTTCAGCTCGTCCACCCCCGAATCCCCCCCCGAATTGAGCGTCTCGGCCGCGGTAATCGTTGATGCCGACACTTCTTTCTTGATGTAAACAGGCTGCTCATGACCATCGCGGTTGGTGGGCGGATCCTGGTCCAAGGTAGATTCACTCCTGTCACTATGGGGGCGAGCAAGGACGCTTTCGAGGCGGCTGATGCGATCCTCTGTGCGGACCTTTGGCTTGTGGCCAAGCTCTTTTTCGCGTTCTTCCGGATCGTCTGGCCCTTCTTCCCCCTTTTCGCCGGTTACAATTTGGGATTCGAGCGAGTTGAGCCGTCTTTCAAGGTCCTTGATGTAGCCCTTGCTGGGACCGCGTTTGAGAGGCCGCTTGCTGTAGGAGCAAGTGACATCACTGCGACGACAATTCATGCAGGGCTGGAGGATGAGCATGTCTCCCTTGGGCTCCACATTAGGTTCGAGCGGTGGCACGACACCGGCAATGGTAAGCGGATGGTTGGGCTCGCCCGGAAATGCGCCGACGATATCGCAGCGTGTCTTCCTCCGACGACATTCGTCGCAAGCTCTAGAAACTCGTAAACGTTTTCGTTGGGGCTGGACCGGCTGCTGAAGAGCCTGATGGATGCCGGGTGGAGTTTCGAATCTTGAGACTTTGGTGTGATGTCGAGCGGAAGACGAAGAAGCGACCATGTCCGGCTGATCAGGCGAGTAGTCGGAAGGGATAGGTGCGGACAGCAAGCTGGGATGTTTGGCTCGCAACTCATTGTGAGTGTGCGGCGTCGCGGGTTCATACTGAGCCGAAGAAGACGAGGTGCGAGGTGGTGGGTCGACGACACTGTCCGAAGCCTGCCGCTGCAAGGAGTCTGGATGCCATGCGCACGGCTGCTCACGGGTCGAAGATGATCTAGCAGGGGACGGCCCAGGGTAATTATGTGGCATATCGGCTTCGTCGAACGACCGCGCGGTGCTTGGGTCATGCCGTAATTCAAGGTTGCCAGTGTAAGAGCCCTCAGAAGAAGCGAATGAGGAAGAAAGCAAAGTCGAGGGAGCAGATGTAGATATGTGCTCGGAGGCGAGACTAGCGCGGGAAGGGAAAGCTGGACCACGAGCCAACACTGCGCCAGCGTGATCGGCGCGGGCATAGTCTTGGTAGCGTCCAGAACGAGCTGAAGGTGGAACGGGCCGGCTGTAGCCGGAAAAGGAAGGCGCCGATCGATCACCAGCGTATGCCAAAAAGCGAGGGCGAGTGGAGCGATCGTAGTAGTCCACTTCGTCGACAGAGGGTCGCTTGCGACCGAGTCCCTGCTCGTCCTGCGCGGCCAACATGGCGGATGGATCGGCAGCTGGTGGCCATGATGCGTCTGTATCGTATCTCCGATAAAGAGAGTCGTGGTCCCTTGATGAGCGGGAAGGGGGGAGGGGAGGCGGTTGGGTTCTGTAGTGCGGATCCCAGCGTCGCTCTTGTTGGTCAGGCCTGGATGTTGAAGGAAGATAGGGCCGATCGTATACGGAGGGCATACGATAAGGGTCGGCGAGGTTTTGCTTACGAGCCACGTCCTGGCCTTGGGCTGAGCCGATATGTGTAGGGAATGCCATAGTGGATGTACGGATAAAGCAAACGCTTTGCGCCAGGACAGCCAGGTAGCACAGGATACAGGGTGGAACAGTCTAGCTGTGCCGGCGCTGGCGGTAAATGAAGAAAGCTAGCACAGTCGAGCGGGTCCACTCCGGTTGTTGGGAAGGCAAGATCAGAGTGTACGGGCAAGTGAGGGAGATGGAGCGGTTGTGCACCGACGAAGGTGGCCACCTCGAGGCCTGGCTGGAGTTGGAGTGGTGGGGCGACGAGAGATGTGCAAGAAGCGGGTCAACAGACGAGCGTACTGATATGGCGCCTATGCGTGCGCACAGGACGGGTGCTGTAGGAAGAGATAGAGAAGAAATAAGCGGACGAAGAAGCTGACGATGACTTGATCTGCATCTAGAGCCTGGCGATGCGTTGATTGATGACTTCCGGCTAGGCCACGCTTGCCGGATCGGGTTGTGTTGAGCAGAGATGAAGGAGGCGGAAGCAAGGAGGCGGGAGTGGGAGCCGCTGGAAAGTGGCAGACGTCGACGAGATGGCGACGGCGATGGACAAAGGCGAGGCGACGGGCTAGGAGAGGCGCGGTTCGCAGCGCAAGTAAGATGAAGCGCGAACTGGGTGCTGCCGGACAATGAAGCCAAAGGGACGGCCTTTCAAGACTACACTGGGCCGATGCAAGGCCGAAGCGGAAGCCAAGCGACGCGCGTTGGAACTAAAACGGAACAGAAAGGCACCGAAAGGGAGAAAAGCAAAGTCACCGAGAGTGTATTCGCAGTCGTATTCGTATTCGCAGTCGCCGTCGCAGTCGCCGTCGCAGTCGCCCATCGTATTCGCAGTCGCAGTCACTGCAGTCAGAGGGCCAGAGTCACAGTTATGTAGAGACGGTATGATTGTTGAGTGGCGAGACTAGCGGGTGTTGGGACGCAGGGCATCGCAAGACGGAGATTTGAATCTCCACTGCATGCGAAAGCGGACCACAGCCGAAGACCCGCGCAAAAGATCGCAATTGGGGATGAATTATGCTGGGCAACGTCGAGCTACTGCAATATCACTGTGACAGGAGCGTGACTGTAACTGCGACTGCGAGTTGGAAATCGCGCCGCTTAGGCCTCGACTGCGCCGCTCCAGCCGCCATCTGGCTATGCAAACAAGCAGGCGGTTACTGCTACTGGCGACCCGTTCGCATTGCTGCCCTTCGCCCGCAACAACCGAATCTCTGTGATAACGACGAGCAACAAAGACCGTAAGTACACACAACGAAGATTAGTGAATGGCGAGAGTTGGGCCTAAGTGATCCCCGCTTCCGAACACATGCGCGAAAAAGGCGACTCAAATCGAGGGAGTCTAGACCTTCGGATCTCGACGCCAACGTCAAGCAGCATCGTAACAAAATAACTATTCACGGCAGGCTGTCGCAATATCACTTAGCGAGACGGATTATCCGCCTTCAACCGAAGCTTCTTAGATTCGCTTTCTAGACCTGACCGCATCCATTTGTTAGTATCCAGCCTTGCTCCGCGCCGGCACTGTGGTGATAGCGAGGCTCTCTTACGACGAAATCTGACTTGCCTAGTTTGGCGCGTGTGGTTCGATAGGTCATTCACTGTGTAAGGGGAGCATTCTCGGAGCCCATGAGTAGTGTGAGTTTCTCTACCTGTTGCGACTGTCGCGAAGCGGAGTATGGCCTGCCGCGACGGGTGTTTCCACGGTAATTGGCAGCTGCTTCTATGCCGTCGGTACAGTTTCTGGTTGGCCTCTACTAAGCGCAGATTCCACGGCACAGCGACGTCAGGAACAGCGACGTTCTGAAGTGGGCCAACATGGCCACAATTGGGCCGTGGCACGGATACTAAGACGGCAACATTGCGGCAAATCGGGCCCGTTCTGGCCTCTGCTACATTGACACGGTCTTGCCAGCTCCCACACCGCGGGGTACCCCTCCATATTGTCCGGACACCTCGGCCAAGTCGTCTGGTCACCAATCCACACTGTGACGTGTTGTTCTCCCCCGCAATGAGTTCATGCATGCACAGGGCTGGAAAGCTAGATCGCAACCGTCCATTCTAGAAGCAACTGCCTCACCGCGAAGCAGCCGATGGCGAGACACAATTGCCTTCCACTCTAACACTACGCAATGAAAACTGTAAAGAGTTCACAGTCAACTCACACTGTGACTGCTCGCCTGAGCTTTCCAGAAGATGATCAGGCGGAAAAGGGGCTGTTTGCTCCACTGCGCAGCGGGAGGGATGTGGAAGACTCACACTGATTCAAACTAACTTGTCGGATTCCACCGCGTCTCAGCAGACAGCGGGAGCCAACGTATTGCCTCGACTGGCTATGCGTATCTCCTTGACTGGCTATGCTTTGCAACAAGCGAGCGGCAGTGGGATCCGCTTCTGATGGAGCGCGCGGGGGACCATCGCCGGCGAGGGTCTGCTGGGCCGATGGATGCGAGTCAAGGGCAAGAGCTTGCTTGGCGCATTTGAAGGGATGTAGGCGCGTCGCCATCCGTCAAGGCAGTTGGGTGCAGTGCCGTACTGAACGATCGATTGAGCTCAACTTTGACCGGCTGCTCCGCACATTGGCGGGACAACTTCGGCCTCTTCCGTCAGAAGCATTTCCCACGCTCTCTATCCCACCTCTCTGCTTGCAAGCAACGGCTCCAGTGCGCAAACCACTTTCGCCGCGCCGCAGCCAAAGCAAGCTCCAAGCCACATAGCATCTCTCATCGCCGCCACGGCAAGCGCCGTCTTGACTGCACGTCGGCATCATGGTCAAAAGACATAAAAGCTCTTTCGTATTTCCCACCGCGCTCCGTCCTGACCATAGAGGCGCTTTGTGTTCAGTTGTGGTTTCCCTGCCTGAGCTGCATCCTTGCTCCACGTCAACAAAGTGGCGATCATGTCGACAAAAGATCGACCATCGACAGAAGATGGGACAACTTCGGTCAATGGTGACACGTCGCGGAGCTCGGTCAGCGTCGCTCATCATGACGGCGTTCACACCATCCACATTCGAGCGCAAGCGCAGCCAGCGGTGGAGCAAGAAAGCCTTGCTCGGCCCAATTCTCCACCTAGCCCTGCTTCGTGGTTCTCCCGCTCTACGCCTCCTCGGGTGCCATGTCGAAGCATTTGGACACGCTACCCTCCTTCGTCGCGGCCTGGTTCGGCAGGCACTTCATCTGCCTCTTCCACTAGCACGTCGGCATCTCTTCTTTCTGCCATTTCGCATTTTCCGTCCACTCCGCAACCCAAGCGCGCCGCGCGGATGGGGTCGTCGCCACCGGTGGGACCGATGACGCCTCCGTTGGCCTCGCAAAGCATATATGAAGACGCCGGCGTGTGCCTCGCCATCTCTCAAGCACAGTATCGGCATCGGCCATCTGAGCGCACCGTCTCGCTCTCATCCGGCACTTCCAGCTCGTCCATCTACACGCCCCACTCGAGCCCACAGTCGGTCCGCTCGCTCCGGTCGTGCTTTGTCCACACCGAAAAAAGTCCAGCACCGCTTTCTCGCGGCTCTGCGGGCAACAGCCGCTACGATAAGAAAAGCTGCCGGTCGGTAACGACGCTTCGGAAAAGCGGCAACCCTGGCGATGCGAGCGAGTCATGGTCCGAACCGTCTTTTACGACATCCACATCCAGGCAGGACCACCTGACGTGCTCTGCATTCCCACCGATGCCTGTGTCGGACTTCACTGCCGTGGCTTGCGACTACGAGGAGTCGGTGACCCTCCTGCGCCTTGCCAGCGATCAACTCCTCCAATATCTGCCCGCCTCTCCCCCGCGCTCACAGATCGAAGAGCGCCTAATCACAGCGATCAAGAGATCGGCGGCCCAGACGGCCGAAGTTATGGTACTGTTATCTTGGTACACTAAAGCCAAACCATCGCCGTTGACTTGGACGGACGACCTGTCCGAGACATCAGCGACCTCGGCGACCAAGTGCAGTCCGAGCAATCAGCTCTCCATGTGCCACTGCCCTGCGGGCTTCTGCAGTTGCTTGGCGCGTCACGCCCCCGATCACAGCTCCGAGCTTGGCCTACGCGGTCAAAAATGCATCCCTCGCCCCGAGGCGGGTGGCGCTGCGCGTGGTGGTCCCGGCAAGGGCATGCCCTGCCTTTTGAGCAAACCCGCATCGCAGCAGGACCGCCGGCTGAACTGCGCCAAGCGTCGCCAGGCGTCGGCGGCGGCTGCGACACCGCCGCAGCGCTTTGCAGCCCCTGTCTGTATCGACGATCTCTTCTCTCCGCGGGCGCGGAAGGATCTGCCATGCAGCGCGGGGTGCGGGGCGGGGGGGTTGGACGGCGGGGGGATGAGTGGCTCGGTATCGAGGCGGGCGGTGCAGTTTGCGGGTTCGGCGAAGCGGGCGTCTGCCGAGCACACGCGCGCGCCACGCACGCCGTGCCCAGTGTCGAGCGAGGGTGCGGGCGGGGCTGTGAGCAGCTTGGCGTTCCCGTCGCGCGCCTGGTTCGGTGCGCGCACCAAGCCGCGCCGCCTCCCGCCGCCAGCCTGCGCCGCGCCCCGCGACGAGCCCGCCCCGCGCGTCGAGCTCAGCCCCGCCCTCCTCGGCCCATCCCTCGGCCACTCCCTCGGCCTCCACTGCCCCCCCGACCGCCTCGCCCCACCTGCCACCGAGCCTTGCCAGCCGCGCATCCACGCCCACCGCCCACATCCCTCCCCCGCCCCGCCACCCCCCGCCCGCCGCTACCCGTCTTTCACCTCGCTCTTCCGCATCTGACCCACACGCCTGCTTCTCGAACTACACCGCTGCATTTTCGTGGTTGCATTGTGGAACTCGGTGGGTAGCATGGCTTCAATGGTGGGCGTGCGTGCGTGGCGAGCCGAGCGGGCGGACCATGATGGGCGGGGGCGCAGTGGCGCGGGTGCCCGCGCGGTCTTGGTAGCTGATCTCGACGGGGAGGGGGGGTGCGTCGGGGGGGTCGAGGACGCGAAGGGAGAGGGTGGGGAGGGGGAGGGGGCCGAGGGCGAGGGGGACGAGGCGGACGAGGGGGCAGAGGGAGCGGGTGTGGGCGGGGAGGATGTGGGGGAGGGCGAGCTTGCGCGCGCCGGCGAAGGCGAACCACTCGCTGCTCTCGACGGTGCAGACGAGCGACGCGGCGTGGGCGTGCGGCGCGCCGTGGATGTGGACGTCGACGTCGAACGGCCTGTGCAGCTGCTGGGCGGGGCTGTAGCTCACTACCACCGTCAGCGCGGCACTGGGTGGCGGGGCGGGGGCCAGCGGCACCGCGACACGCGACACGCTCGCGCGGCCACCCCCCCGCGCCCACTCGATCTCCAGCGCCGCCGCCGTGCCCGCCGCCACCCCCACGGTCCGCTCGAGCGCAAAGCGGTCGCCCTGCTCCCACACACCCAGCAGCCCCTCGTCCGCCGCACCACCCTCGACTCCCTCGCCACCGACAACGCCGACGCGCGTAACCTCGATCGGGACACTGCCCACAAACTCGATCTCGGCGGTCACCCTGACGCGCTGCGAGGGTTGCTGCCCGGGTGTGTCGTCGTCCGAGTCGCCGTCGAGGTCGAGCAGCTGTGTGGGCAGCTTGGCGGCCGCGAGCGGCAGGGCGCACAGCGTGGTCTCGAACGCGGCGACGACGGGGATGGGAATGCTTTGCAGCGAGACGTGCGCGCGGGTGCGCGCGTCCTCGCCACCGACGCGGACAGCCACATCGAGCGTGCGCGTGCCTGGCATCCCCGCCGGCGTCAACCAGAGGACCACCTGCGCCTGCTGCAACGGCGCCAGCATCCCCAGGTCGATGTCCTTGAGCATCTGTGCACCGGCCTCCGCCACCGCATCGCGCCGCAGCACATCGTCAACCCCCGCGTAGCAAGGTTGCATGCTCGCATCCACCCAGCACCGCACCGCCTCGCGCTCCTGGTTGGTCACCGCTACCGCAACCCGCACCGCCTCGTCCACATACCCCGCCCCCTCCGGCAGCACCGCGACCGCTACCTCGACGCGGTAGGTCCGCGGCCGCACCAGCGTCACCGCCCCGCCGTCCCGCGGAGGCACATCCACCCGCGCGCCCGGAAGCAGCCACGCCCCGCCCACCTCGCTCGGCGCCTCGCGCACGTCCAGCTGGAACTCCATCTCGAGGTCGACAGCTCCACGCCCATCCAACCCCGCCGCACCCGCGGCCGAGCCGTACAGAACGAGCCGCGCCACCTGCACCGCCCCGGCCCCCGCCGGCACGATTGTCCCCTGCAGTGCCACCACCGCCCCAGCGTGCCAGCTCAGGTCGGCCTGAATCGACCCGTTCGCCTCGCCACCCTCCGCCTCGGCCGAAATCGCGCCCAGATCCACAATCGCATGGCGATAACCGGAGCTAGCCCCATCCGTCGCGCTGTCGCCTCTGCAGACGACTGTCACCGGAGCGTAGTTCGTCTCGCCACCGGCAATGTAGAGCACAGCGCGGTGGAAGAGCAGGACGCCGCGCAGATCCGAGCCGGAAACGTTGTGGATCTGCAGCTGGAACGGCACCTGCGCGCCGTACTCGACCGCCGCGGCGGGAAAGACGGACCGGACCTCGAAAGGGCCGTAGCAGGGCGAGTCGGACTGGATCTTGACGGCGGTGCGGACAGGGTGAAGCGGCGTGGCCGGCGGTTCGGATGGGTTGTCTGTTGGCGCGCCGTCCGGGGGGGCGGTCTGGGCGAGGAAGGTTTTGAGTGCGTCGAGGGCGGCGGCCCTGGCGTGCGCGGGGAGGGGGAGGGTGGGGTCGAGCGCGTCGAGGAGGAGCGCCAGGGCGGCCTTGGGGTCCGCGGCGCGGATGGCGCAGTCGACGGCGGTCTGGACGAGCGCGGCGCGGACGTCGGCGACACGGTCCTTGGTGTAGGTGCGCACGATGCGCTCGAGGAATTTGAGCGCCATCCGGTGCTGCGCGCCGTCGGCATACACGGTCGCGATCCGCGCCGCAACCACGAGCGACATCCGCGGCAGCTTGCTCCGCTTCAGCGCCTCGTACGCCTTGGTGAGCGTCTCGGTAATCTGCGCCGTGTGGTCGACCTTGGTCTCGTGCGCCAGCGGACCGCCTGCCCCATCGCCTGTCTGCGCGCCACTCGCCTTCAGGTACCGCTCGCGCCGCTCGACCAGGCACAGCGCAGCCAGGTAGTAGTACACCCCCGCGGTCTGCAGCAGGCTCGGTGGAACTACAGACGCCGCCACAGCATTCTGGTTGGGCGCCAACATGCCCACCGGCGGCGCCAACCCGCCGCGTCCATCGGAAAACATGGGCAGCGCATCCGGATGCAGCAACCGGGAGGGCAGCGGCGGCGCGTGCTCGGTGATCTGGAACGGCGGCAGCGGCGAGCCAGTGACGGGACGGGTGGCCTGCTCCACCAGCTCGGCCAACATGCGGTACTGCTTGCTTAGCCAGGCCCAGTACTCGAACGTCATCGAGCCGATGCCCCAGCCCGTGCTCAGATCTGTGAAACGTGCAATGTGCTGGCGGAAGAAGAGGATGGCCGCGGCGCCGTCGTCCTGGTAGAGGAGGAACTTGCAGATTTTGATGGCGAGTGTATCGGCCAGCACCTTGGCCTCGGCCCAGCGTTTGGTGCGCGGCGGGAGATGGAGGGTGCTGCCCAACAGGCACGACGGTGAAAGGCAGAGCAGTTCATATGCATCGCGGTAGCGGATCAGCGCTTCAGCATTGTCGCCCTGAAGCTCGGCAAAGACAGCGAGCTTGTACTCGCTGCGTACCAGCCACCCCTCCCTGCTGAGCCAGTGAAGATCCGGAGAGCCTGCAAGCTTGCCCGCCGCGGCGCTCGGGGCCGTTGCGCCGCGGAGCGTAGACAAGGCACTGGAGATGGGCGCAAAGGTGCTCTGCGGTGGCGGATAGCGGGTCCTCTTGCGCTTGACACGCCGGGCGTGCTCGCGGTAGAAGTCGACGGCCGACTCAAAGAGCGCAGTATGCAGGCTGCCGACAAACTCGGCTTGTTCCTGTTTGCTGACAGGAGTGAGGACAAAGAGGCTGGCACGAGAGTCGAGACCGCTGTTACGGCGGATGAAGCTGAGCCTAGCCTCGAGCTGGACGTCTTGCAGCTCTTCCCGCGTGGTGAGCAGGACAATGGTGAGCTTAATGCCTCTTTCGGTGAGCCCCTTTTTGCGCTCCGAAATGAGCTTGATCAACGCCTCGTCCGACCTTCGCAGCTGATCGAGCTCCTGGCCCTGCTCGGCGGGATGCTCGGAGGGATGCTCGGAGGGGACGGGTTTGGGAGGCAAGCAAAGGAAGGAGACAAAGACCGAGGGAATGAGTTGGCGGTGCTTGCGTACCCAGATGGGCGCGATCAGGCCATCTGGGAAGAGAGGCGAGTTGGGATGGAGCGGCGAGAGGGGCGACCTTGGTGGGAGGGCGGCAAAGGCGGCGGTGGCAGCTGGGGACACGACCGTCGCGTTGGCGTTGGTGGAGGCAGGGGCAGGTGAGAGATCTGCTGCTGCATGGCGAGCGGACGGCTTGGTCTTGTGCGGAGGAAGGCGGACATTGTGTTCGACGAAAACCGCGTGGAATACGGCAGATCTTCCTCTTGCTGGGTCCCATACGGTTGTGGCCTTGGCGCGCGAGGCGAGGATGTCGTGGAGACTTTGGGTCAGCTCCGGAAAGGCGGTAGTGGGATGGACGGGATTCAAGGTCATTTTGGATGTCGAAGGTGCGGCTGCATCGCTAGCAAGAGGTGGCGAGACCACTGCCGCAAAAGCCGGAGGAGAAGAGGCGGCTGCTGTTGCCGAGCCGTCCTGGGCTGGATTTGGAGGGGCGGTTGAAACTACCGCTGTGGTTATGGCGCTGGTATCTGGAGCTGCCGTCGTCACAGCGGCGGCAGCGCTGTTCTGTGAAGACGCAGGCGGTGTGAGACCAGCGACGGCCATGCAGGCAAAGTGGTGGTTGAGCAGTTCTAGTGGATAGGAATTCATGATGGGCTCTCGCTCTACGGACGGTCCTGTTCCGTTGATCGGGTCTTTGTTGAGGGAGGCCTACCAGGGCTTGGCTCGTTGGCTGCTGCGTTTCTCCAAGCACTAGTGCGAGTAGCCACGTACCACCATAGCCTTATTGGAAAGATTTACCCTCTGGGGAAGATGATGAGGGTTCTAGTTGGCCGCAAGGGTGAGAGTGGATGAGCGGCAAGAAGGGTGGCAGTCAAACCAACACCCACACTTCTCCGAAAGCCAATTCACATTCACAATTCCAACTGACAGGATCGCCTTGGCTTGTGCTGTTCTCCATCACGACTTAACAACGCAAGAGCGACCCTGCCTCTGATAGTTCACTCGCCACGCTTCGACAAGGCAACACAAGGCGAGGACACTAGGAGACGCTAGCAGAGCCAGTGGTAGCTAGATGATGGTAGGAGGTGTGGACCGATGGATGGCAGGAATTATACATTCTAAAAGCCATACTGGTTGCCTGCACGCGCTTTGGCGTCTCTGCCGCGCTGCCACTTTTGCTCGAGCTGGGAGCGGTTGTTGTTGGCCAGGGTGATGAGCGTGCTGAGCTGGCCCTTGCGGAGGCCCCTGAGCTGGCCTGGCTGGGCGGGCTGGACGTCGCGGTTGCCGGCGGCGAACTCGGCGGCCTGCGCGTACTTGTCTGCGTCGGTTTCGTCGGTCCCCTTGAGGCGGCTCGCTTCGTAGGCGGTGCGTGCGGCGTGCGATGCATCGAACGTCTGGATGTCCTCCGGGGTGAGGCCGGCGGAAAGGAGGTCGCGCATCCCGTCGACGTTGGTGGTGCGCTTGGGCACGGCGCTGTCGTAGCCGGCCGACACAGCATAGCTCTGCTGGTACGCCCGCAGCTGCGCCTGCGCCTCGGGTGTCACGGCCACCCACGACCCATCCGGATCCAGCTGCCAGCCTGGATAAGAATCCATCTCGTCGGCGCTCCGTGTCTTGGCCCCCTGCTTCTCCTCCGCAGTATCTGTAGCGATGGTAGGGGCGGAAGAAATCTTGAGCGAGGATCCAGCGGTGGACGCGGTCGCTTCTCTTTGGCTCGCAATTCCCGGGCCGAGCGAGAAGAAGTCGACCGTAGCCGCTTCGCGTTTCGCTTCTTTCGGCTTGGTGGCTTTTTCAGGCCCAGATGGCGGTACGACTTGCGCCTGGGTGGACGCAGGCTGGGTCGATAGGGAGGAAGACAGGTTTGTGACTGGTTGAGTGGAGTACTCTGGCTTGGTGGCGCTTGCGGTGTCTGCTGCGGCGGGTTTCAGCCCCAGCATAGCTCTGAAAGCGTCGTTGTTCTTCCCCTTGCGCTTCTGCTCTTGCGCCTGCGACTCGTCCTTTTGCGCTTCTCGATCGCCATCGCGGTCTTCGCGAGCGACAGGGTCGAAAGCTAGAGGGGTATCGCCGAGGTGCAGCTGTTCGCCGGTGTCGTCTCTTCTGACCGCCTTGCGCGCTTCTGCCTCCTTGTGACGCTCGGCCAACACCTGCTCGTCCGCACGCTTCGGCGCTGGCAGCATCCCGAACAAGGAGTGCTTACTCGACATACCAGCGTTCGCCGGCTTTGCACGCTTTAGTAATGGGCGGTCGTGATTGTCTGCATCATCGTCGTCTGGCAGCGGGCTTAGCGAGTCCACCTTGATCTGTATCTTGCGTTTGGCAGGCGCAGACGAGGAGGAATCAGAAGCACCGGCGGGAGCGGTTCGGGGAGGCGGAAGCGAGAGTCCACTTCCCTGCGCGCTTGATGCATGTCTTGCAGCTTTCACCGACGGACGGAGGAGGGAGGCCGGGGGAGGCGGCTGGGATGGAGGCAGCGCCGAGCAAGAAGCGACGGATGACTGTGGAGGCTCATCACTATCCGAGTCGCTGCCATAGCCGGCAAGCGAGGTAAGTCCGCCCGTCATAACCGCCGAAGTTGGCACAGCGACGTCTTTGACAGACAGAAGGATAGGCAAGTGCAGTCACAGTACAGTCGCTGTTGGTGGAAGATGGGCCAGAAGGGGTGGAGGCCGCCAAACCAGAATAGGTCACCGATCCGTCTCCCGATCCGTCTTCCGAGATCATCACAAATTGAGGATAGATGGATGTGAGATTTACTGCCAGCCGTTTATCGGCGATTGGTCCTCTTATCAGAAGATGGAGAGACAAAGAGATAAAAGAGTAAGTGGCTCGTGCAGCAAGGCCGCTCTTGCTTCGGAGCAGGTTGCGCCGTGTTGGTGCCGCTTGCTGCCGCTTGCTGCTGCTTGCTGCCTCTCCAACATCATCATCATCGGCTCGACGGCAGTTCCTGACCTCAATATGAGAAAAACAGCTTTTCTTAGCGCCTTGGCCGCGGCACTGGTTGGCTATGCCTCGTCTGCCAAGCTCGAGAATGGTCAAGTCAGTATGCGCTACGATGCGGCTGCAGGCGAACGGCTCCCTGCCAATTTGCAGACATCTGTCGCCTCCGAGCCCGCCTCGAGCTACTTCGACGCCGGAGGACTTGGTGGTGCCGGCTCACACGAAGCGCTGACCGCGACTTCGGGCTTGGGCGGACCGGCGCGGGTGGAACTTCCCTTGGACGCCATATCGTCAGCGGCTTTTGGATCGGCCAACGTCGAGCAGATCATTGCCTCTCAGCGCGGCGAGTTTACCGTGCTGACGCACCGCGACTTTCCGTCGCTCTCGGTGCGCATCAAGCAGCTCTACTCGCCCACCAACGCCACCGTCGTAAAGCATCGCCGTTCCGACCCAGAGGCGTTTTGCGACCCCACGGTGACGTCGTGGTCCGGATACATCGACACCGCTTCCGGCAGCAAGAGTCTCTGGTTCTACTTCTTCGAGTCGCGCAGCAATCCGGCCAAGGACCCGGTGATTATGTGGACCAACGGCGGCCCTGGCTGCTCGTCGTCCTTGGGCCTCTTTATGGAGCTCGGCCCATGCCGTGTGCCCGAACGCGGCGGCAAGCTTTCAGAAGGCCCGCCGATCAACGGCACCGTCTGGCATCCGCAATCCTGGACCAACCGCGCCAACGTCTTCTTCATCGACCAGCCCGTCGGCGTCGGCTTTTCCTACTCCGACGCGGGGCAGGACGTGCACAACACCGACGAGGCCGCCAAGGACGTTTACGCCTTCCTTCGCATCTTCTTCTCCGCTTTCGACAGGTTCAAGGACAACGACTTTTACATGGCAGGTGAATCGTACGGCGGCCGTTACGTCCCCGTCTTTGCGAGCCACGTGGCCGATCGCAATCACGAGATCACCCACAAGGCGATGCGCGCCGACAAGCCTGTCGAGACAGACGAGCTGATCAAACTCAAAGGTATCCTGGTCGGCAACGGACTGACGGATGTGAGCAAGCAGATCTCTGGCTACTACGACATGACGTGCACGCGCAGCGGTGGGGTGGAGCCGCTGCTGAGCATCGAGGCGTGCCGACGGATGAACATCTACGTCAGCAAATGCGAAAAGGTGCTGCGGAAGCACTGCGTGTACGAGTTCAATCCCGATCTTTGCGAGTTGTGGTTTGAAAAGTGCGCCGGAGAGGTCGAGGGGCCCTACATGTCCACGGGAATGAATCCGTACAACATCAAGGACACCTGCAAGGCGGGCTACATGCCCAACTTGTGCTACAACATCACCGACGACATTCGACGCTACCTGGACCGCGATGATGTGCGCACGCTGCTCGGCGCTGCTGACGTCGACCAGATCGGCCCCTTCCAGAGCTGCAGCAACGAGGTGGCGACGCAGTTTGGCATGGCGCTTGACAGCGTCCACGACACGGGGTACGACGTCGCCGGCCTGCTCGAACGCGGCATCAAGGCACTCATCTACGTCGGCACGCTGGACTGGATCTGCAACCACAAGGGCAATTGGCAGTGGGTCTCGAATCTCGCCTTTTCCGACAGCCATGCCTTCCGATCGGCCGACAAATACGTACGTTGCTTGGCTCTGCCTGCCGATGCTGTGGTGCTTGCTACTGACGCTTTGCTTTCTGTTTTTGCTGCGGCTGGCGGGATGGGAAATGGTAGGAGTGGCTTGTCGACGGCAAAGTGGCGGGCGAGACGCAGAGCGGCGGCGGGCTCACCTGGGCCACCGTCTACGAAGCCGGCCACATGGTGCCGTACGACCAGCCGGACGCCGCGCTGGCCATGCTCAACCGCTGGCTCGACGGCCAGCAGCTCTGAGCCGCGCCTCTTTCTGCTGCCAAAGACGCTTGACTCGCAAATCCCTGTCGAGTATCGCTGCACCGGTCAGCAAACAGGGGCGCAAGTCGGCCGCCGTGCCACACCCATCGGATGGTTTCTGTGTACCGTGTATCTACTCTTCTGAACGTAAATACATGTCCAGCGTGTGCGCACAAGTGAGGGGCGAGTGAATTCCGTTTCCCACACTGTGTCTCCCCCTCGACTATTCTCGAGCTCGTCCTTTTCCTTTGGCTGAGGAGGGGCCTGGTGCTCGGCTTGGTTCGCGGAAGTCGCTGCTGAGATGGTGCAAGCCAGAGTCGGGGGACGCAGTTGCCGTCCTTCGTCGTCATCCGTGTCGCCATCGGATCGGTCGCCACGGTCGTCTTGTACTTCTGTGCGGCGCTTGTTATACTTGTCGGCCTTGGGTCGTTACCAAGATTGCATGATGCGGTCGAGTTCCTCAATAGCCGAGATCAACGCCGCATAGTCGCCAGTGTTGAGGTAGTCCCTGGCTTGGGCCGCAAAAGTCCTGGCCATGTCCTGTAAATCACTGAGCTGTTGCTCCGTGACCTTGATCGTCATGTTGACCACGTCGAGGTGCTCCTGACCGATTCGGCGAGTATCGCGTATGGCGCGCGCCTTGACTCGTTCAAGCTTGGCGGCCAAGGCGGCCTTCGAGGTCTTTGAAGTGTTGGTGGAGCAGGTCTTCCTGGCTCCCTCGCCGCGGCTCTGGACGGGCGCTGGCGCGTGTGCCGCTGCCGGATCTGCAGTTGCGCTGGCCGAGCCAGCACCCCGAGCCTCGGCTTCGCTAGACACGCTCCGACCGCCCGCGCTTCCGGGGCAGGCTGCCGACGTGCACGCGTCCACAGCCCTCCCGCGCCCGGAACGAGCCTTGACCCGCGGTGGAGTCATCGGTTCGGGCGAGCTGGAGAGCAACCTGCGCGCTAGACGTGCCCTTTTACTTTTGGTGTAGTCGTCGGGTGTGTCAGGCTGCTCCGTGTCGCGGTCCGCTTCTTCGCGCCGTGCTTGGGCCGTGCGCCGCGCTGACCCGCTCCCGCACCGCTTTGCCCCGCTTGCTGCGGCTCTCATAACGGCTTAGGCTCGAGAACGCTGCGGTGTGATTCGAGTGGGTCGAGCCGTGGCGGGTTCGAGGGGCGGGGAAGAAAAGTGCCTGGCGCCGAGGCCTATATATATCCTCCAGCTCCTCTAGTGATTTTGGTAGGAACCAGGCTGATCCGCCGTGCCATCGCGTTGACCGAGCTGTTCTGCCGGCGTGCGCGGTGTCGGTCCGCTCTGGGAAGGGCATGGGCGTATCGCTGCGGCCTTGCTATTGGTGCTTGTGTTTAAAGTTGGTGGCTCCGTGTGAACCGCGGTGGCGAGCCTGGTCAACCCGCTGCCACGGAGCCATCTCGGGCCGGCGCGTTGTGTGCGCTGGCGTAGGTCGCGTGGTAGACTGCAGCTTGGGGGCGGGGCGGCTAGACGAAATTGGCGGCGACGATGAGGGTCGCGAGGTCGGCGGGCAGGGCGGGCTGATCGAAAAAGTCGAGGGCAAAGATGTTCATCAGGCCGGCGCGGCGGGCGCGGGGCGTGGCGAGGTGGTCAGCGAGGAGGTCTACGAGGCCTGCGTTGACGCCGGCTGCGTGGAAGCAGGGGGAGCCGAAGCCCTTGGCGACGAACGGGGGCGGGGCGAGGGGGAAGCTGGCGGCGGAGGTGAAGTTGATGCCGAGGGTGTCCGGGTCTGCGCCGCAGCGGGTGAGGAGGGTGCGGACGGCGTCTAGCTTTTGGGGCACCGCGGCGAGGGTGGCGATGTGGTATGCGTCCTGCGTCCAGACGGTACGGGCGTCGGGAAGTGCATAGGAGAAGAGTGGCGACCTGTCGGGCCAGACGGGCGGATGGATGCCTCCAGGCTGCGCATCCGCGTCGCCGAAGCGCGACACGAGCACCACCCGCCCGCGAACCCTCGCCAGCTCTGGTACGCCCGTCCCCACATACCACCGCTGCGGCGCGGCGCGCACATAGCCATCCATGACCATCGCCTCGAAGCCCGCCGCTGCATCCTCCTGCTTGATGCTCATCACCACCGTCTCACGCGGCTGCTCGTCCAGGAACGCATACACCTGTGTCAGGATGGCGTCGAACGCAATGCGCTGTGCGCTGATCCCGTGGTACGCAAACAGACCACGCTGCCCCTCTGCACCGCGGATCGAGAGCCGCACGTCCAGAAAGCGGATCCCGCGCCGGAGCTGATACGCGATCGTCGCCACCTTGTCCTGGCACGTGCTGACCGGCCAGCCGTACAGCGCGCACGACTGGTGCGTCCCCGGAAGACACAGCGACGAAAGCAGATCGTCGTCGGGCAGCCCCGCCATCCAGCTCGCCAGTGGCGGGCTCGAGAGCAGCAGAACCTCGACTGCCTCTGCCGACGCCTGCGTCACCGTCTGCAACGCAAACACACCTCCAGCCGCCAGCGTCGCAGCCGCAGCAGCCGCATGCGCAGACACAGGCCGCGCCAACGCATCGGCAGCCGGAGAGACCAGCTCGAGACGCTTCCAGGTGCTGCGCGGACGAGAGGAGGATGGCGTGCCCGTGGATCGCTTTCCCCGAGCGGCACGCTCCGGTGGTGGAGCCTCCAGCGTCGCCATGGCGCCGGAAGCGGCAGGCGCGCCCTTGGCAAAGATGCTGAGCAGGATCGCATAGCCATACTGGACAGCCGCGGTGGAAGCGGCGAGACGCGCTGTGGGCATATCGACCGAGGAGCCCGCAGCAAGATGTACGGGCGTATTGCGCACCGCGGTGCCGGTTGCCGGCGCAGCGAGCGCGGCAACGAGCGGGACGGCAATGAAGTGGAACGGAGTGCGGTTGTGAACGCGGACGCGCTGGGAAGCATGCCACGACGGCGGCGGCGCTGCGACGCGGCCACCGCCGCCAGATGAAGCCGGACGAGCCTCGGCCGCGCCTGCATCGCCATGGCTGTGCGCATGCTTCTCTTTGCTTAAGGCTGGTATCTTCATCTGGCCGGCAATAGGATCAAGTCAATATGACGGGGAGGACGTCGGTGAAGGCATAGAACAAGGAGAAACAACAAACAAGCTGACCGGCACCGACCGCACAGACAAGCAAGACAGTCTCGGCGTCCACACATCCCAGCTGTTGTGACTGCCCATCGTGTTTTCTATCAGGGTCTGGTTTCCTTATCAGGGTCTGTGTAAGGTGTTGGTTCGGTGTTGCTGAGCTCCGCCATGCACGCGGCCTGTCTAAGTGCATATCCGGCCAACGGCAGCCGATCTAACAACCTATCCCCGCTGCGCTTCGCAGTCACGTGCTCTGCTCAGCTGTCAGCGATGTATCGATATAAATAAATTTACTACTGCCTTCTATTCCGCTGCTAATCCCATATCATCCGCGTCCTATTCGCAACAAACAGGGCCATTACCATGCATTTCAACTGCCCGAATAGGCCAACCGATACCACTCTAGAAGAAACACGACGGACCGGTTTTAAGATTTGAGAATGTATTATGGACGCATTAATCAATTTTATAGTTGTGATTGTTGGGTTGGGCTGCCATCTCCCGATAATCAGAATGACTGCGCAGTCTGCGCTTTGTCCGTCGTTGGCTGGATCGAAAGGCGCACGGAGAACGCACTCACATCGACACTCCTACTCCTACTTCCTACTGCCTTCTCTTCCGTCGGCCCTCTGCACGCCGCAGCCGTCTCAACTGCGCCTTCTCTTACCTCCCTCTCCGCATCTTCCCTTCGTTCGCGCATCCCGCTTTGCCTTTCGCACTGGCGCCTTTTTCCACAGCCAAACGGTCGCCACAGCTCACCGCTTCCGCTCGACCCGCACTCGCCAGCTCGATCGCTATCGCACACGGTCGCCTCTAGCGACGCCTCTCTGAATCTGCGTACGATGGATAGCGCTTGCTGAAGGTCGACACTCTTGTTCTTCTCCGTCCCCTGTAGCCTCTTGACGCTGCTGCTTCTCTCTATCGGCGTCCATGTCAGGCGGTTCCTCGTCGTACCCCTTCGAAGCACCTGCTAATCATCACAACGTATACTACAATCCCTCTTCGCCTAATCACTCCTTCCCTCACCACTCTCTTGGCTTCACCGAGCCACCGCTGAACCAGCCCTCCTACATTCACAGCCATACCGCCCAGAACCTCGCTGCCTCCACCAACTATCATCAGCCAGATCATCCCTCACATCCATCTACCAATCAGTACTTCGGCGCTTCTGCCGGTCTTCTTCCCGAGTTCCAGCCTCCGCAGCACCTTCTACCCATACATCACGGCCCATTGCCTGTCGGCTACGGATTTCCTGCCAGCGCTGCTCCCCACCATCTTCACGCCGCCGCCGCCGCCATCCCTCACGAGCTGCCGAACGCCTGGCCGAACCAGCATAGCCCTGGCCATACTACATCCCACTCGCCACATTTCCATCTGCAGCCAGCGCAAACGTCAACTCCCTATACGTCAGTCTCTCCTTACCAGCAGTTTCCCTCCTCGCCGCAGCCGCGCCCTTACCCTCCGCTGCAATCCCATCAGCCGCCACCACCACCGCCTCAGCAGCAGCCGCCCCCGTCCTTCAGCCCTTCGCCTCCCCGTTTGCAAAAGTCGCACCCGGAGCGATCCCTTGATCCTTCCGCTGCCTTCTTATCCGTACCCGACCTACAAGTCACCCAAATCCGATCAGCCGACCCGCAGATACAAGCACACCTGCCACTCTTTCCTTTGTCCGACAACAACATGCCTACCCGTAGATCCAGTAGGGAGCATGAGCCCGCCGACCAAGAGCAATCTGCCGGTCGTGCACTTCGCCCTCGTGTCCCCAAACCACCCGCCAGCGAAGATGATTATGCAGAAGTAAGTCAACCACAGCCAAGGGTATTGAAGTTGAAGCTCTCGCGCCCAGCTTCCTCCGTCTCTGCCAAGTCCAAGTCACGTCGAGCGTTTGAGATTGCCATCGATCCCGCGGCCCAGAGACGCAGTGGAAGACTAGCGCGCAGCCAACAGCAGTCAGTGCGATACGATGGCGCGACGGATAATGACTCAGACGAATATGGAGACGGAGAGCTTGGGCAGCAGTTGGCCGCCAAGCCAGATGCGGTAATGGTAAGCCCACCACCTTCAACACCCTCGGCCCAGCGACAGACATCATCTCAGAGTAAAATTCAGGTAGTTCCAAGGGGAACACTATAACACAGATGCAGCTGTCCTACTGATTGCATAAAGTGGCGAGCCTAGATTGCTACGCCGCCGTCGATGGTAGATTGTTTGTCCATTGGCGATCAGTTGCTGACCCAGCCTTGCCCCTTAATCTCGCATTTCCACAGGACAACGACGACCATGTTGATGGTGAAGCGGACGATGGTCAAGCCGCCTACGCCTCCGACAACGGAGAGGCTGAGCAGGACGCAGAAGGGGAAGAAGACGATGTTCAGGGCCCACGCGAAAGCCGTAGTCGATCTGGCCGGCGTGTGAAACAAATGATGCCTTCTATGGTCGAGTCTTCCGACTCGGACGACGATGACATCAAGCCTCGTGTACGTACACGGGGGCTCAACAGCAAATCCCTTGGCGATTTCGTCGAACATGACGACGAAAACAACGAAGACGAGGACGGCGAAGCTGAGTACGGCCAGAAGCGCCGCACACGCTCTTCGTCACGCTTGACCCGCGGCAGCCGTGGCAACCGTCTAGAAGCCATTGCTGCTAAAAAGCGTGCTGCCAACGGCCGAGCCCCTAAAGCTGCCAAGCGCAAAGTCCGTGACGATGACTTTGAGATGGAGGCCGATGAAACGCCCGAGGAAGAGCAGATCTCTGGAGCCGAGGATGACCCCCTGGATCTACACAGCGACGAGCCAGAAGGCAGTCAAGGGAAGGCCTACTCCTTCCGTCAACGCAAAAGGGTCAATTATTCCCTCGTCCCGCCTCCTGCCTCCCCTCCTCGCGATGGCTTTGGCAGAGTCATCCGCTCTACCAAAGGACGCAATAACGGCGCCTACGAGCTAGACGGTTCCGGCGACGCCTCCGCAGGCGCGGCTGCCTCGAACGGTCTGACCGCGTTACCGATGCCCTTCCCTGGCCGTGCCAAGAAAGGCAAAGAAGGTTGGGATGCGCTTCCATCGTCCATGTCCGGAAAGGACTATGCTCGCATCTTTGGTGATCCCGTGGATAGCTCTGACGACGAACTGCAGAACAACGCCATGCGCAAGCCCGGTACCTCGGCCCCTCTCGCAGGCGGATCCGCCAATGGCCTGCTCGGCGCAGGTGGAGCTGGAGGAGCGGCTGGACCGCCCGGTGGTCTTACCGGCTCAGGAGGAACAGACAGCTTTGGAAGAATCAAGAAGAGCGGAGATCCTTTGGCCGACGTCGACCCCTTGGGCGTTGATATGAACATCAACTTTGACAGCGTCGGTGGTCTTGACGGGCACATCCAGCAGCTCAAAGAGATGGTCATGCTACCTTTGCTCTATCCCGAGGTATTCCAGCGCTTCAAGGTTACGCCTCCGAGGGGTGTCCTGTTTCACGGCCCTCCAGGCACAGGTAAAACCCTAGTAGCACGGGCGCTCGCTGCAAGCTGTAGCACCGACGGCCAACAAGTGAGCTTTTTCATGCGCAAAGGAGCCGATTGTCTCTCCAAGTGGGTTGGTGAAGCTGAAAGGCAGCTGCGGCTGCTGTTTGAAGAAGCCAGGAACTCGCAGCCAAGCATCATCTTCTTTGACGAAATCGACGGTCTCGCCCCCGTCCGATCCAGCAAGCAAGATCAGATCCACGCAAGTATTGTCAGCACCATGTTGGCCTTGATGGATGGCATGGATGGCCGAGGTCAAGTCGTCGTTATCGGCGCAACAAATCGACCGGACAGCGTTGATCCCGCCTTGCGTAGGCCCGGTCGATTCGATCGCGAATTCTACTTCCCTCTGCCTTCCCTCGAAGCACGTAGGAGCATCATCAATATTCATACCAGCAAGTGGGAACCCCCTCTGGACGACGAGTTCAAGTTAAAACTGGCAGAGGTCACCAAAGGTTATGGAGGTGCTGATTTGCGGGCCCTATGCACCGAGGCTGCTCTCAATGCCGTTCAGCGAAGATATCCGCAGATCTACACTACAACTGATCGGCTGCTCCTGGACCCCGCCTCGATCCAGGTCGACGCCAAGGATTTCATGATGTCTGTCAACAAAATCGTGCCTTCTTCGGCACGAGCCACCGCGTCTGCGGCAGCGCCTCTTCCCGAGAGGCTTGCGCCGTTGCTCGGTAACGTAGTGCAGCATGCCATTGGCGTGTTGGACCGGATTCTGCCACCTGTTACAAAGCGCAATCCTCTGGAGGAAGCGCTGTGGGAGGACGATGTCTTTATGCCAAAGGGTCTGGCGTCAGGTTTGTCTGCTTCAGACAGGCTCGGTGGCGATCGTGGTTTCGGTCGCGAAGTGCTCTTGCAGTCATTCGAAGCACAGAGGGTATACCGGCCACGGATGCTAGTGCATGGCGACGTTGGTATGGGCCAAGGGGCAGTAGGTGCTGCTTTACTCCAGCATTTGGAAGGCTACCATGTGCAGTCCATGGACATCGGCACTTTACTGGGTGACAGTGCACGGACACCGGAAGCTGCCATCATTCAGTTGTTCGTGGAGGCCAAACGACACAAGCCAAGCGTCTTGTACATCCCCGGCATTGTGCACTGGGCGCGATCCGTGTCGGAGAGCGTCAAGACCACGTTCAAGGCTTTGCTCGACGGTCTTACCGATGCCGACCCCGTGATGCTGCTCGGCATTGCAGAATCCCCCTTAGATGAGCTCGACGAGGAGGTGCAGTCCTGGTTCAACTTCCTGGAAGACGACGTGGTAGAGATAGCTAAACCCACATTAGAGCAGCGGCAGGACTACTTCAAGGAGATCTTTGATCACGTTATCCGGCCTCCAACAGAGTTTCCGGATGCCTTGCCGCGCCGCAAACGTATCCTGGAGGACCTGCCGAAAGCGCCCCCGCGTGCGCCGCGAAAACTTACCCAGGCCGAGCTGCAGCAACAGGCCGAGAGCGACTCGAAACTACTGGAACACCTCAAGTACCGACTCGGTCCCGTGCTTGCCGAGCTGAGGAAAAAGTTCAAGAAGTTCACGCGTGACGTGTGGGATGAGTACAACTTGCGCGACTTGACGCAGCAGTTCCCATGGAAGCGCGAGAAAGGCAAGATCACCGTCGAACTTTTATACTACCGGTACGGCCAAGATGCGCAGCCGCAGCCGTCCGCGGTGGAGGACGATGCAGACGACGTCAACGGGATGCTGCAGACCCAAGGCGATATTGCAGCCAAGAAAGGGATCACAGCCGCGCAATTCATGGGGACACCGACACCCGGGCCGGAAGAGATCTTGCCGGACGCCTCTACGCAAGCCGAGCCCGTGGATGCGGCCGGCGACGATGTCAACATGGCCAATCCGGAAGGCGAAGCCATCGCTATAACGGCTGCCGTGAACGGAGGCGTCGAAGGCGAAGGTGCCGCCCAGCTACCCTTGTCCGACGTTGTTCCGCCATTGCAACCGAATGGCACCGGGGAAAACGACGTTGTTGCTGCTCCTGAGGGCGTTTCCACCGATTCTGCCGTTAGCGCCAATAAAGACGTCAACGATGCCACCTTCACTCGCACGATGCCCATCTGGACGATGAATCTGGAAAAGATGCAGAAGCGGCTCTACTACAACGGCTATCTGTCGATCTCGTCGTTCATGGAAGACGTGCAGAAGATTGTGGAAAATGCCGAGGAGGCAGGCGAGGTCGACCAGGATCGCGTCTTCCGTGCCCATCAGATGCGCAACTTGGCCATCGTGCTGCTCGACCAGTACATCGACGCAGGCTTCCGGGAAGAATGCGATCGGATGGCGCAGCGGCAGATGGCCCGCGAGCAGGAGGCGCAGCAAGCGACCGAAAAAGCCAAGGCTTCGGCGGAAGAGGCGGCGAAGAAAGCGGCCGAGACCGCCAAGGGCGAAAGGTCCAGCGCCCGAATCGCCGGGATCGAGCCCGAGGTGTCGGTGCCTGCGGATCTTGCTGCTATTGAGCGGGCGAACAAGCGGCAGCGGAGCACGTCTCGCCAGATCGAGTCGCTGGCATCGCCGGCGCTGGGCACGCCCGAGGCCAAGCCATCGACGGGGGCTGTAAAGCCGAGCGAGGTCAGCGCGCTGCCCGCTGAGGCGACGGACGACGAGTCGCGGAAGCGTGCGCGGCTGGCGGATCGCACCGCCTCCCCGGGCACTCCGCAGCCCGCGGCGGAGGCGGGGGAAGGCGTCAAAGCCGAGGCGGTCGCCGTCCCTGCGGCAGGAGTCTCGGTGGAGGCGGTGGAGCCAGCGGCGGAGGCGGCGCCGCATCCGCAGTTCAGCTACGACCAGGAGGCCTTCGCGGCGCTCCACCGCCACATCCTCGCCTCGACGGGCGAGTACAGCATCGACCAGCTCTCGCGCCTCCGCGCCGCCTGCTTCAACGCGATCTGGACCCACCGCGCCGACTGGGACCGCACCCCGCTCATCGGCCGCCTCATCGAGATCGCCTCCAAATCCGCCGACGCCGTCCGCCGCGAAAACGCACGCCGCGCTGCGCGCGGCGTTTTTGCCTGAGCCCGCGCGCCCCATTTTCCCCTGTAACGTACCTGCTCCTGCACCGCTCGCGCAACCCAGGATGATCCCCGTACCGGCACCGCCAGACGTGTCCAGACTGCGTACCTTCCATTACTAGCGTGACTAAGGCCGGGAACGTGTGCCGTGGGGGAGGGGGCGGGACGGACGGGGTCTGCGTGCGAGGACGATGGGCTAGGGGTCTTCGGGGTCGTCGGCCTCTGCGACTTCGGAGAGTTCTCGTCGGAGCGACTTGTGGCGCGAGAGCGGGTGTGCGTGTGGGTCCGGGGCGGGCACGGGCGCGTCAGGCGAGGTGGGGGGCGGGGTGAACTCGCCGCGGCGGGCGGGCGGGGGGCTGGAGGCCAGCGCGGCCTCCGGCTGCAGCGTGCGCTCGGCAAGCGGCGAGCTGAACATGGCGGTCGCGTTGGCACCGGTCAGGGCCACGCCGCTCAGCTGCGAGGTTAGTCCCTCGCTCGGCAAAGCGACGGACGGCGCCGGGCCGCTACCGCCCGCCCGCGAGAGACTCGAGCCAGTGCAGGGCGTAAACCCGCCGCGGAGATTCGTGTTCGACCCCAACCGCCCCTTGGTAAGCCGCAGCGAGCCGGACGAGTTCCGCCCAATCGTGCCGCGGTGCACACCACCCGCCGCGCGGTAGCCATCCCGCGACGTGACGCTGCGCGATGCAGCCGTCGATCGCCAGTCCTCGTCATCGTCAGCACCACTCGACGCCACTCCGCCCACCCGGGGCGAGCAAGGCTGCGAGAATGACAGGCCCGAGGTGGCCGACGCCAACGAGTCCCCGCGTCGGTGCAGGACACGTCGATGCTCGAGCCCAAGACCCGTACTCGTCGCGTCGTGCGACGTCGGCAAGAAGCGGCTCTGTAACGAGGGAGACCGGCTGTCTTCCTCCCGGCTAAAGTCGTCCACCAGCTCCTGGGCCAGACCGACCGGCGCATCTACGTTCAGCTCGTCAAAGATCTCGTAGTAGCGCTCGATACAGAATCGCAAGAGGGAGCCCAGCGTGGTCGACTGTCCCTCGAGGGTCGAGGAGATGGATGCATCCCGGTTATGTGGTGCCGTGGGCGCAGTCGCTGAATCCGCCATCGATCCGATGCCTTCGACCTTGCAGATAAGCATGTCCTTGAGGGCATTACCGCTCGACACCAGATTAGGCGCAATCACGGTGGCCAGGTTCGCAGCGTCCATTTTGTTCGCCTCTCGATGCTGAGACACCTTGTGGAGCATTTCGAGCGTATAGGACAGGAGAATGCCGTAGCAGGCAGGCTGGATGGCAGGGAGCAGTTTCGTTCGAAGATAGTCGATCGTTTCTTGAGCTTGGCCTTCGTAAGACTTGTCGGCGCTGGCAGTAGGCACGGGAGGGCTTGGACAGGCTCTGATCAGTCCATACATACTCGAAGGGAAGATCGGTCTTGGTAACGACCGCAAGAATACCTTGAGCAGCACCGCGGGAATGTGTGGATCACGGTATTGAGCTAGACTGACGGGATGTCCTCGGTCATAGCTTTCTTGTGCCGTTTTAAGTAGAGCTGAGGAGGGAGATCGTCTGAAGATGCCTTCGACCTGTGCGGGCCGTACGCCGTCAAAGTCGCCCAGGATAGCCTCGACACAGTCCCGGACGACCCGTGGTATGCCGCCGCACTCGCCGTATTCTCCCATCAAGTGCACCAGATCAACGCCAAACACCCTGTTCGCCGCCTTGCCGCCGGTTAAGCTCGCTTCTCTTTGCGTTATCGTTACCTGTTTCTCGTATTTGAGATTCCACTGCAGGACCTCGGGTGGAATGTCGATTTGCGTCAATGGCACATGTTCCGCCAAAGCACTGAGGGAATACAGCTGAGAAACCTTCTTTGAGAACTTGGGCGAGATAAAGTACGCGCCTGTGTTGACGAATTGCATCAAGGACCGGGTAAAGAAGGTGGGATGGACAATGTAGAGCTTCTTCAGATTCTTGCGAAATCTGCGGTCTAGACGTCGATATGCTCGCCAGATCCAATTCCATCCCGGCCGATGTCGGCCGCCTCCAGCGAAATAGATGACAGTATAGTCATTTTCGACAAAGAGGTCCATGGTGTCCATGATGCGTTCGAGCAAGGCGTCGTAATCGACCTCTTTGGGATCAGGTAGACAGCAAGCGGCCAAAACCACCATGGGACGCGTTTCGAAGTCCAGACCAGCCTGAAACACTATCCGCCGGACGTAAGAATCGAGCTTTTCGGCACGAGCTATGGCTTCGCTCCAGTTTGCAGCGGGTTTCTGCGCTGGGGAAGAAAGCCAGTCGCCCGAGTTGACAGGATTGGGACCCCGGAGGAAGCCTGAGCCGGAGCGCAACGGGCCTTTGGTAGGCTTTGGCTGTAAACGAGACAATGTAGCATAGGCTCCACTTGGGGACTCAATCCTTGGGGACATTGGGCTTCCTGGCAACTCCCGGGCTTTACCGGGGGACGCGGGCGACCGGACAGCAGTTGGCGAAGACGACACGGCAGCCGTATCGTCAAAAAGGCCTTGTAGGGGCCTTCTCCTCGGTGATGCGTGGGGTGACTTGTGTAAGGAGGATGCATCAGCAAAGGAGACGTCGGCCGTGTCTGGGTCAGCTGTTAGGCCCGAGGAGTCGTGCAAAGGTGCAGAGATATTGAAAGGGATGGCACCTCTGGCTTTGGCACGGTGAGCACCGCTGGAGCGAGTAGGAGATGCAGAGGCCTTTGGCGCCGCACCCTGTGGCTGTTGTTGCCTTTGCTGGCGCGCTGCAGCTGGACCCCAGCTCAGCAAGTTTCCCCATCCGCCCGGAACCGAAGGAATATGCTGGGCCGGCTGCTGGGGTTGCGCAAGGGTGGGAGATCGCGAAGGGCCGGCTTCATGTTGCTGTTGATTGTAGGTTCCCCACAGGGAAGCAAACACGGTCGACAGCGTGCCGGCGGCGGTTTTGTAGCCAGCAGCTGGCGTATGCTGGCCAGAGGGTGACGAGACGGGCGTGTCGAAAGCCGACGAGTTCGGCGACTCCTCGTCGGCCTCGAACCTTCTCGGAGCTGGTTGGATGGGCATGGTGGCAACCAATGTGGTCATGAGGCGTAAAGGATATACGGACAGTCGTTTGCTGAAGCTAGAACGAAGCGAATCCACAAAAAGTCATGTTGAGCTTGCTCTGTCGGGTGAGGTCGACTGCTTCGTTCGGCAAGATGATGGACGGAGCCTGCTGCTGAGGGCGAGAACGATTCAGTTCAGCTATATAGACACCACGATCGTGTGAATGCGGCACGGTCAGGATGATCTGAAAGAAGGTCGATGCTGTACGGAGGAGAGGCGCTATGAAGCAGAAATAGACACTTATCCACAGAAGTCAGTGTGAGTGGGAGTGTGTATGGATGCTGTGGAGCGTATCGTAGGCACGCCTGGAATTAAAGTCATTCATCTCCATCTAGCTTTTCCTTTTGGGGTCGTCCTGTAATTGCGCCTCGTTTTTGATCTTTCGCTTGACGTGCATGCATGCATCCACAATATGCATTTCGCCTACTCACACTGCACTCTGCTAACGGAGCCATGGGAATATGCAGCTTGCTCTACTCCCCAGAGTGCAGCACCTAGCCATCCTTCGCCACACGACGAACATTCAGATACGCACGCTCGGTGTAACCCAGCTTTTAGAGACTCAAGGCCGCGATCGATAGTTATATATGCATTGCCCGCCACCATCGCATCACGATGATGCGACAAAACGGGTAGGCCGAAATAAGTATTCGGTTCGGAGCTCGCCGCCTCTGCCTCTAGCCGCACCCGTAGCTGCGTCGGCACCAAGGTCAAATGATAGCTTCAGGGCCAATTGCGTCATCTTCTGGGGATTGTTGGGAGAGATGTTGACAGTTGGTGTTCATTAGCTTTGATCAAGGCTATCTGTAACTGGGAACCGGAGATCCCATGATACAAACATCTCGCATTGACAATGCGGTGCCTAGAAACGAGCTGGTACTGTGTCCGGAAAACCCGGATGCCGCGACTGGCGCTCGCTGATATTATGCTCCTGCGGGGCTTGACTGGCGGGGCTTTAGAACGAACGAGCAAGATGATCGAGCGTGCGGGCTGCGCCAATGATCATGGATATCTGTCTTGTGACACGAGCCTGGGTGGGGCTGGCCGACGCGGGCCTTTGCCATCTCGTGGTCCATAGCCAGCAGGGCTCTAGGCCGCAGACGGGGCGTTCCGAGCGCGTTGCATTTGTGTTGATTGTAATTTTCTCACGGCGATAGGGGTCCTCGCTTGGCCGCCTGCTCGATAGATGTGCCACTTGTTGGCTACTGTGGCTCTGACTGTGAACGCATTCACGATTGGCAAATTGCTTGGAAACAACAGACAACTAGCGGGGTTGCACTTGCCGTTGCATCACTGTTTCAGTCTCACCAGGCCAAGTACAAAGGGAGAGTGTGAAAGCATGCTCGGCACGTAATCTGTTGCGTGGCGGCTCACGCTGTTATCTTTAGCAGTGGCAATGTGGGCGGCCCTAGGCAGCTGGGGTTGGTCCAAATCGGCAGGCACAGTAGCACAAATCTAGATCTCTTATAAGAGGTGGAGATGGAAGCCGAAGCCGACATGGCGAGTACACCAGAATAGGACAGTCTGCGAACAGGACCATGCCCCGGCCGCCAATTGTAAGGTCGTGAGGTGTGACGCGTGGCTAGTACAGCTGAAACTGTGAGCTTAGATCTGTTAGAATAAACGGACTTCGATTACGGTTACGACAGCGGGCTCTGCCCTCATGTGATATATATGTACACTACGGAAGGAGCGTGTGGTGTGAGCGATGGTGAAGACAGTGGGTCTAGCTAGTTGGGGGTTTGCCGTTGACGTTCATGCATGAACGTCATATCGGCCGGAAGGGTGTTGTCATGACAACGTGCCGGCGTTGCCATGAGTCACGGTGATCCTCCAAACAAGATCAACCCCTTTGGACGTCGATTTGGCGCCACATGAAGCCAACGAGGAAGGCTCCGATCAGAGTCACTGCCAACTCGAGCGAAACTATGCCAAATTGACCCACTTGATAGACGGTAGATCCCCACAGCGCGCCCGTGATACGCCCTGTATAGTTACTCAGCTGAATCACTGTCGATGTCAGCCCATTGTACTTGTTGGGGATCTGCTTGGAGAGCAGCGATAGCGTGATGGTGGTAAGCATGTTGTAGCCCAGTGCCACCATGAACCAAGATGTGAAGAATGAGCCAAAGTTGACCGGACTGTTGCCCAGCAGTGCTACGGCCGACTTGGCCGGGCTTTCCAGCGTGCCCATATGAAGCGAGAGGCCAAGCAGGCCGAACAGCAGACCCGCCGCCAGTATCATTCGATCTTGCAGGTACCGCGCAGCGAAAACCAGCGCAAACAGGATCGGCATCGTTGCGATCCCACCCAAAGCAATCACATTTCCTGCATTATACTCGGACCAGCCGAATCGGAGGTGGCCGAAGACTGGGATGTTGGTTTCCCACGCTCCCAGGACGAGGAAGTTTACCATGCTGAACCAAGACATGGTGAATACCGAGAACTTTTGCGTCCAGTTGAGCTCGCGGGCCATCGACTTGAGCGTGGGATCCCGCGGTCTCTCCTTCAGCGGGATTGGTGCCGTACCTCCCTGCAGCGTATCCAGAGCGAGATTCGTCACTTGTCGCGGTGTGGGATCGTGGAAGAGGCACCATGTCAGAGCAAAGCAAAAGGTCCAGACACCAGCCATCAGCCATCCGGAAGCTGTAAAACCGTTCCAGAGCCTGTTGGTATCCGTCATAGGCTGGATCTCCTTCGATAAGAGTCCTCCCACAAAAGGTCCGACCGCCATTCCGCAGGCCTGCGTTGTGACGAGACAAGCCGACATCATTGTTCTCTTCGATGTTCCCACGATCTCGGCGTCGGTCATGTACTTCTTGACGTACATCCAGCTAACGAACCCAGCGCCGATGATGCAGCGCCCGGCGAACATGAGCCATGCTGTGTCAGCCACCCCTGCAAGGGCGTACACGATCTCGCCGACAAGAAAGCAGACCGTGCTGAACAGGAAAGGGAATCGATACGACCTCGAGTACCGTTTGGAAAAAGGAACAAGGAAGATCCCGGCGATGAAGGTACTGATGCCGATCGTCAAGCCTGAGAACCATGTCGAGGCCCCTAGTTCGTTGGCGTAAGAAGCAGAGGTGGGCACGATGATGAAGAAGGTGACGTTAAGCAAAAAATTAAAGAGAAGCACAATCGTGCTCTGCGATAGGGCCGGTACATGATCCGATGGCACGACGGCGGCACGGCCTTGTAGCGGTGGAGCAACAGCCGTCGCCGCTTCCATATCAAAAGCCGGTCTTGTCAGGAGGATGGTGCCAACAGGGGAAGAGTGACCTCCTTTGGCGTCGTTTCGGGGGCACCTCTTTGCTGAGCCATCTTGTGGAAGGGAGGCGCTTCTCTCCATGCTCAGCCGTGTTACAGAGTCACTGTTCATGCTTTTGGCCTAGCTCGGTATGTAGAGGTATCCAAGGTGGAAGGCCTAAAGCGCATCTTATCTTTTATGATTAAGAAGGGTTCGCGCCCGAGTCATACGCCCGCGCGTTAGTTTCGAGCTTCGGGCAGGTGACGCTAGCGTTGCGTGCCGATCTGTGCACAGGTGCACAGCCCTATTTCCCCCGGACTCGCGTGTCACTCTAGCGCGAGCCTCGCTTCCCTTTCCTCTCGCCTCTCATCTCCTCTGCTCCTGCCATCGCCGATCGGCTCCAATCTCGCCGATTTGCCTGCCCGCCCGTTCCCTCCCTTTCCCGCTGATACGATTCTCCTCTCCGGTGCGCCGAGACATAGACCTCCATACCGGCGATATGCCCGATCCTATCGGGACAACTCCAGTCAACCTGGGCGCTGATAGTCCGGTATCACTACCATCACAGAGTTCTCCTCCCTTTGTTCAGCATGCTCACGGGCCTTCTAGGCAACAGTATCTAGGTTGTACGCTATCGCGGTTTCTCAGTTGTACATACACGGTCTCTACCGTCCAGCAATAAAGCAGCGTTAATCGCTATTATGTGTGTCAAGCTAGGGCGATCCGAGACCAGTGAATAGAGGTAACAGGCAAAAGGCATACAATGGCAGGAGCACGAACAAGTTGTGGAAAAAATGTGGCAAGCCTGCCTAGGACTCTGCCGACAAGAAAGAAAGCTCTCCACAAACTCCGCACCTGTTACAGTAACGAACAGAGAGCTAAACTTCCGAGGCCAGTAAAGCCGCAGACAAGACAGGCTCAGCTGACACACCCACCTGCCCGACTAATGTGTAGGTCGCCGAACAGATGAATATGCCCCTTCTCTCCGTGAAGAAAGATGATTTGTTGTAGGACCCTCACCAGGAACCGCTACGGCTTAGGAGAGCGCAAAGCGGGCAGAATGGGTCCGAAGAAGGGTGTAGGATGGAGTATCAGAGGGAGGAAGGTGGCAGAAAGGGAAAAGAACAGACACAAGCAAGGACAACGAAGAAAGAGTAGGGCGTAGCTCTTGGCAGTTGAATGGCGGGCAAGAACCGAAAAGGAAGTCGATAACACAGACTGATACACAGCTTCCAGCCGAAGCCCCAACTCGACCGCTGATATGCTGGGAAGAATAGGAGCCAGGACGGGAAGTGCTGTGGTAGAGAAGGAGACTGACGAAAATGATTGCTGAGAAGCGGATGATAGGGAAGAAGGAACGAACGAGAGCTAGGTTCTGTCGGGCTTATATCAAATCCGCGCAATTTTTGTTTGAGAGGACACGAAGAGGAGAATTATTGCGAATAAAAGGCGGAAGAAGACCAGCACGTGACAAGACCTCAACCTCCATCGGGGTGCGTTCTTCTCCACCTAAGAAGCGGGAGGGCAACTGAACCGTGAATGCTTCTCAACTCACCACTCCCTACATCAAAGGCATTACACAGCAGAGCTGAGGACGTGCAGCATATCTACGGCCACTGTATCATCCATCTGCTAGCAAAAGGGTCACATCACCAAGCCTGAAGATCAGCAAGCCACCAAATAGTAACGATTGGGACAGTGTTGTGGAGGAGCGTATGGTCAAGGCCCGGATAAGTCTCTAACAACTATCAATGAAGATCACGCCAGAGCTCCTGTCTCGGAGCACACCGTACATCAACACTCTCAAAGATCGAGAGCTTGATCTGCGCGGGCTGAAGATCCCTGCGATCGAGAACTTTGGCGTCACCAAGGATCAGAATGACAGCATTGACTTGACGGACAACGACATTCGGTTTCTCGGTAACTTCCCATTGTTGCAGCAGCTCAAACACCTTCGACTCAGCAACAATCTCATAAGCCGTATCGATGCGAGACTGGGCTTCTCATTACCGGCACTGCAGTCGCTGACGTTGACGAACAACTCAATAGCAGAGCTGTCCGAACTCGTCCACCTTTCCAAATGCTCGCAATTGGAATACCTCAGCCTGATGGGAAACCCTGTCAGTCGTGAGAAGCACTATAGGGAGTTTGTCATCTGGAAGCTTCCGCAAGTCAGAGTACTAGATTTCCAGCGAATCAAAGACAAGGTACGTTGCTGTATCCAAAGATGGTGTGATTCGCGCGATTACTCACCGGGCGATATGATTTCTATCCTGTTTGGTAGGAGCGGGCGCTGTCCAAGGACCTCATGGAGACGTCGGACGGTAGGCCGTCGGCCGTCGCTGCATCCATATTGCAGCCGTCGGGCGATGAATCTGCAGACATGGATATTGACGCTGCAAAGGAGAAGACCTTCCAGCCTGGCAGAGTCAATGGTGGTGGCCGCCGGCTGCTCACCTCCGAAGAACGCAAAGCGATCGAAGAGGCCATTGAAGCCAGCGAAAGTCTGGAGGAGATTCGAAAATTGGAGGAACAACTCAAGATGGGGCACACGTCGTTTTCGACATGATGCTTGTCTGCCACTTAGGTTCCCGTACCTCGTCGTATGCCCTTGATAGAAGCGTCTTGAAGCTAGCTAGCTATCCGGAGCCCTTTGCAAGAGGCACTGTACGAAAGCAGGTGGCTAGGCGTCGGTAAGCAGAGCTGGACTAGCGGTGAACTTGAACTGCCTCGGCTCTGGCGGCTGTCTGAATGGCGGATGTTCCGCTTGCCCCATCTACTTCCATTGATCTATCTGTATTTGTAACCAGAAGCATGACCATCAGGTCGTCATAATACCTACCCATCTCTTGCGTGGTGTAGCTTATACACCCACCTCGATGCTGATCCCAATATTGGCTGGTGCTCAGCAGCGGCGGAAAGAGCCGAACGGAGGATTCAAGCTTGAAAGCACACGCTACCGTAAGAATGGCGCAGCATTTCGTAATCACGGCCTTCTCAGCGGTCAATTAGGTTCGTAACCTATAGTTACCTCAAATATCAAATCCAGCAATTAATATTGTACAAGGCTTGGTTCGTCCGCGTAGTTTTTGGGGCAAAGTGCTGGTGGCGGTTGCTGTAGGAAGTTGCAGATGTAAAGGGTTATCGTCCACTTGTGACACCCGCTTTTCTCGTTAACCACCACCACCAATCAGCTCTCTAGTGCAACCGGTCATGAGTTGCCTCACCACCAACACGGGTGTTGTGCGAGCCATGGCGCCCAGGCTTCTACCTATAAAAGTTGGGGGTGCCTTGTTCTCGCGATCGTTGCATTCTTGCATCTACACAAGCCAAGCTACCCTCTCGCTTTCCAGTTCCGCTTCGCTGGCCTCTAGCTTCAACCGCCGAGCAAGGCCGACTCCGACAAATCGGCCATGTCGCAACTTCTCATCTGCTTTGACTCGTAGAAATGCAACACCAGCGCAGAAGACTATCTCCGGCCAGGATTTGTCCATAGCGCTCGACGAAAATGGTCAAATTCCAGCTGCTCCTTACTCAGCCCTACCGCTCGCAGGCACTTCACCCTCCTACAAGGTTCATCTAGTTGTCCACGCGTTCGACCGCTCAAGGTCTGTAGATTCGTGGCCGTCACATCTTGAAGCTGTTTCCCCCCTCATGTCCGAGCTCGAAAGCCGTGCCAGAAAAGGCGGCAGTCTTGAAGGCTACGGCATTTCCTTTTCGGCGGGCGAGGTCAGAGAAGATGCCTCTTCTGCATTCAAACCTTGGGATCCGTCGACATCTCGGATGATGCGACCTGTGCCAAATACCGCTGAGGAAGAGGAGCGCTTCATGGTGTTTGCCTACGCCGCCAACGGTACCATGGCTCAAATTGGTCCCGTCTCGCTTTCTACCCTAGATCAGAATGGCGCTTTCCAAGGGCAGGTGGACGAGGCTCTCAGTCGCGCTAAGCCGCAAACCGGACGTGCTAAGATAGGCGATGAGACCCACATCTATGTCTGCACACATGGCGCCCGCGACTGCCGCTGTGGCGTTGCCGGCACCGCGGTCTACCAGAGCCTAAAGAGGGAAGTGCGGAACAACGAGGCCGAGGCCATATCTGCTGGTAAAGATGCACCCAAGAAAGTAAAGGTCTTCTCCATCAGTCACGTTGGTGGTCATGCATGGGCAGCTAATGCGCTTGTCTACCCTCATGGCGACTGGTATGGCAATCTGCGGACCACCGATACTCGCTTATTACTACGTGCTGCTCTCGCACCTGCAAGCTCTGTACATGACCTGGAAGATTTGCGCGAACGGTTGGTACATTGGCCTAGGTGGAGAGGGCGCTTGGGTATGAGCAAAGCTCTTCAACGCGAGCACTACAGCGAATGGGGTCCACCTACGATCAACTCTGCGCAAATCACGCCACGCTCTCGAGGCACAGGCTCACCGATGTCCGCAAGTACTCGTGCGTCCTTCTCCGGCGCTGCTGCCCCTTCGTCTGGTCGGGATGGTGTAAGCGTTAGGTTGTATGCTACAGCGGCTTCGCCTAGGGACAGCTCGTCCGGTTTGGCCAGCACGTCATCGGATGCCAAGCGGCCATCCGCACGTATTGCGGCGTTTCGAGAGAAATTGGCCGCGGATCTCAACATTGACGATTTTGCTAACGGAGATGTGGAGACCATTCTTGCTGATTCGCCTACCGAGCCTACTTCGTCGCGAGTTCAAATGGGTCGTGTAGGTCAGCCACGTTTGCCGTCGCACCTCAAGACCAAGATTCCTACTGGCGCCAACTACACCCGGATCAAGTCGGATTTGCGGGGTCTCGGCTTGTCCACCGTTTGCGAAGAGGCCCGTTGCCCGAACATCGGTGAATGTTGGGGTGGCTCGGGCGGTAAAGACACGGCGACAGCAACGATTATGATTATGGGAGATACCTGTACACGAGGCTGTCGCTTCTGCGCTGTCAAAACATCGCGCGCTCCGGCGCCACTTGACCCACACGAGCCAGAGAACACAGCAGAAGCGATCTCGCGCTGGGGCTTGGGCTATATCGTTCTGACCTCTGTGGACCGGGACGACATGCCCGACGGAGGTTCACATCACATTGCTAGCACAATCAGCAAGATCAAATTCAAGTCGCCGTCGATCCTAGTCGAGGCCCTGGTTCCTGACTTTTCGGGTGACAAAGACTGCGTGGCGACGGTGGCGCAGTCGGGGCTGGATGTCTTTGCGCACAACGTCGAGACGGTCGAGCGGACAACGCCGTCTGTGCGTGATCGACGAGCCAAGTACCGCCAGTCACTCTCAGTCCTGCTGCACGCTAAGGCGGTAAAGCCGGACCTGATCACCAAGACGTCCATTATGCTCGGATGCGGCGAGCAGGACGCCGAGGTGGAGCAGACGTTGCGCGATCTGCGCGAGGCCAAGGTCGACGTTGTCACTTTCGGCCAGTACATGCGCCCTACGAAGCGGCACATGAAGGTGGAGGAGTATGTGTCGCCAGACAAGTTCGAACACTGGCAGAAGCGGGCCGAGGAGCTCGGTTTCCTGTACGTCGCGTCGGGACCGCTCGTGCGTAGCAGCTACAAGGCGGGCGAATTCTTCATCAAGAACGTCCTTGAACAACGCAAGCAGACGAGCCGCCACAACGAAGCCTCCTCGCCCAACTCGACCGCCTCCACTTTGTCTGCTCCTATCGGTTAGGCTCACCACCCCACCACCTCCGCAAGATTCTTGCACGACATTCTTTCGAGCATGTACGACAGTTCAATCCCACCATCGCATGCCACCATGTATATTAGTGAGAATATATCGCCAAGTACGCTTGTTATGAGCACTACATAAGCGCGATTAAGGCGGTCTTGACTGATGGCCATACTGACAACCAGCTGGGAAGGCGAGCAATCCTGTGCGGCACGGAGAGACAATGCATCATCATAGTGATCCATTCCGCAGCGGACCTGTGGGATTGCATTCGATTTAATCAAACCAAGTGAGAGTGATTATGAGTATGATGTGAGTGTTGAGTGTGGGTGTGAGTGGGAGACATGGACCCTTGATCTTGAACCCCACTTTCAAATGTTTAAATCTGGGCTCCTAGAGACCTCCAAACAGCATATCAATATATATAGCACAGCGCCTGCTCTAGAACTATCAATCATCACCACCAACCTCTGCCACTGCCATATCACTTTGGTTGCTACCTCCTACACATTGCCCAGAGATAACCTACATGTTGTGATGCAACCATGAACAAAACAACTGCTGTCACACTGCTGTCACACTGCTGTTATGCCCCATGGTCTGATAACTGTTATGCCCCAGGGTCTGATAACCTTTGGTGCTGGGTAGACCACTGGTGGTGCTGATGATGGGGGAGAGGCTGGGGTAATACGGTGGTGCACCACCACAAGAGGCTGCACAATGGCGACAAGGTGGTTAGCACGATTCCGTTGCTGGCATACTTGGGCCCAAGAAGCCAGCAGCGTCTGCTAGGACTCCTGGGCGCGCTTCCGGCAGACTCGAACCGCGGGAGATTTCTGCAGAAGCACGACCCTCCCAGCTTGGCTTCGCTGCAGGGCGCGACTCATATCCATTCCGGCTGATGGAGCACGCCTTCTCGGTACCGTCTCGGCACAGCAGGCATCAGTCAAGCAACGAATCAATTTGTCATTGGGGGTCCAAACCCACCGTGCAGGAGTGAGAGCGGTATCAGAGGCCAGTGGCGGCCACAGCAACAGAATTGGGACAGCAAGGAACGGCGACGGAGGCGGAACGGCCAGAGGAAGCTGCGGGACAGATCGGTCAGAGGAAGCTGCGCGAGTCGTAAAGGGGCGTACTTGCGGAGGAGCTAGCGAACGACGAGGGGAGGGAGACGAGGTCTTCACTGTCTACACCGTCGGCGGTCTCTTCGGGCGCAGACCACGAAAGGTGCGAGGCAGGGGGGGCTGAGAGCACGGAGGCTGCCGGCGACGGGGGACCGCTGGCCGTCATGGCGACGGAAAGGTCGAGCCCGCCACCGAAGCCCTCATCTGCGCCGCGCTCGCTGTCGTCTGCGTCGTCGCAAATGTCCACCCAGCCGTCAAAGTGGAAGGCGAGCTCGTCGCGCAGCACCCTACGGACTGTATGCTGGCTGACACCGGGGAGGACAACGGTCCAAATTGCCGGGTCGCTGAAGAGGTCCATATCAGCAGCAGCCGACGCCGGATGGGCGGCTAGCAGCTTACGGTCCCAAAGCACCCGCAGTACGGCTTTAGCCTGGAGGTACCGCCGATGCTCGTACTCCAACGCGGTAGTCGCATCCATGAAGAAGGCTGAATCAAAGAGCCGGGGCTTGGAAGCATTGGAGGGTGCGTGTGGATGCCGACCGCCGAGGGCATCGAAGAGCGGATCGATCAGACGGATTGTTACAACCGCAGTGGTGCGCTCCGATGCCCAAGCGGCGTCGTCAAGTGGAAGCGCGGGGATGCGAAAGTAGGTCGACAGCTCCTTCTCCAGGTTCTGGGTGCTGTCAGACACCACCGACTCGGTGGGCAGCGCCGGTGCTGCGGTCTCCACGCACATCTCCCCATTACGGGCGGCCACGAATTTAAGTGCGTTGCTAGGCAGCTTTGAGCTCGAAAATGTGCCTGCAGTCCTTCTTGGACCCGCTCTGGCAGCCTTGATAGATTTCAAGGGCGCCTTCTTGCGTGCCAGCTTCGCCTTGTCCTCGGCTTCATCAGCTGCCAGCCTGAGGGCGAGAGGAGCGTTGACAACCAGGTTATCAAAGATCCGTGCACCGCCGGAAGAGAATTGCCTGGCTGGTTGCAGGCCCACGCCGCCACGGAGGGGCGAGAGGGGCAGGGAACCGGATGCTGGCCTCGATGCTGAAGCATGGCCCAGGCTGCCGCGCACACCCGCCTGGCGAGCAAAGGTGACAAAGGGGCTGTGGAGACGAGCGTAGGCAGCACGGGCGGCCGCGGGAGGGGTCGCCTGGGCGGTCGATCTGAACGTGGCCACAGCACCTCGCAACAACGACGAGAGGGGTGTCGACGACGGTCGCGTGACGTACAGCTTGAACTGCGCCTGGCGAGAGAATCTGCCTACTTGGCCGGCTACGTCACCATGCGAGAGCGAGCGGAGTGTCGAGGCAAACTTCCTCAGCCAGCCCTTGAAAGCAGGGCTACGAGGGCCCGCGCCCTTCCCTATGAGCGTGCTCGACTGAGCGGCAAGTCTCCTGACCGCTGCCTGATGAAGCGCTCTAATGGAGCTGGAAGCGGACGAAGTGTTGGTGCAGGAGGGCTTGAACGCGGAACGGTGGATGCTGCGCTGTCCAGCGAGATGGGATGCGCCATCCGGGAGCGCGGCCTGGCGGAACCTGGCCGCGCCGCGGACGACGGCGCGCATCCCGCCTGGGGATGGCCGAAGTATCATGCTGACGATGCCGTGCGGCGTGTCGTTTGAACCGCCGGGTAGGAGACGGTATTGAGGTGGAGAGGGTAGAAAGAGAGGGTGGCAAATGGATGGCGCGCAGCATATGCAGGGCTGCGCGACCCTGCATCTAAGCAAGCCAGCCTTTCTCGCACGAGAGACAATGGCATCGTGTTAGATTGGCTGCTGCGTCGACGCGTGGGGTGTTGATCTCGGCGGAGCTCCTGTTGGCGGCGTCGAAACTTCTTTCGTGCTCGGTGCGCACACCTTTGTTGTCGAGACAACACCACTCGCTACGTTGCGTCGAAAATGTCGTCCGCCACCGACCAGACTACTGCGCCAGCTGCGGCTGCTGATGCTGCGCCTGCAGAGACGCCTGCGGGTGTGGGCGATGCGTCGGCGCGCGAGCTGAAGCCGGTGATCAAGAACGTCGACATGTCCGAGGAGATGCAGGCGCAGACCATCGAGATTGCCTACGAGGCGCTCGAGAAATTCAATGTCGAGAAGGACATGGCCGGCCACGTCAAGCGCAGCATGGACCACAAGTTCGGCCCCACCTGGCACGCCGTCGTCGGCCAGCGCTACGGCAGCTACGTCACCCACGGTGAGTGCCGTCTCCCACCCCGCCCTTCCCCGCGTCCGTGCACTGACGCCGCTCACGCCCCCCTTACCCCGCCCTCGCGCCGCGCTACAGAAACGAAACACTTCATCTACTTCTGTAAGTGGCACCCCGCCGCACCGCCCTTCCACGCGCGCCAACGCTCAGCAACTGACCCCCCGCCTCCCCCGCACAGATCTCGGCCAAATGGCCTTCCTCCTCTGGCGAGCGTAGCACACTGGATCCGCTTCCTGCCGCCGGTGGCCGTTTTTGTACTATCCATGCTCTTTTACAATGCAGTCCTCGGCGAAGCTTGCAGGGACAAGGCAGGAGCGCGGCCCCGACTCGCGGCTGTGGCTGTGCAGACGAGCTCGGCCACACTGAGACACGTGCAGAGTATTCGCGATACAGATACGGGCGCAAATGTGCGATCAGGGGGGAGATAGAAATACAGCGGGCGAGCGAGCGGCGAGCGGCAGTTACGGACGGCGCCGTATTGACGGCGGCAGCGGGGTCACAAGCCTATACGCGTGCGGGCCCAGTCGACGCTCCTTCGAAGGGCGACCAGCAAGCCAAGGCGCTCGTTGCCTGGCGTTGTTGTGCGGCGCGCACTCGGGTCGGCCGGGTCAGCCTGCGGATCGGCGTGAACCGTCGAGTCGGTCTTGTCGCTGCGGTCGGCGGTGGCGTTGCCGAACCAGCCGTCAAAGAGGCCGGCCTTGTCGGGCGTCGGCGCGGTCTCTCGGCCCCAGATGTCGTACACGGGCGCCCGTCCCGGCGTGGGCTGGGCGGTGACCAGGTCGTCCGGGCCGAACTGCGCACCGGTGGCGCCGTGCCCGCCGTGCGCCTGCTGGACGAGGATCTCGGAGACGCGCGCGACGAGGAAGGGCATCGCGCGCTGGTACATGGCCGTCAGCTCGAGGTCGAGCATGAGGAGCCCCTTGCGCGCGGTGAACGGCGCGAGGTGGTTGTGCTTGCGCACGAGATCGTTGAGCCGCTTCAGCTCGACAACGTGGTAGGACCGTTCGCGCGCCTCCCACTCCGGGTCGCGATAGCGCGCGGCCACGTCCAGCAGCGCGCGCTGGCCCTCGCTAAGCGTATTCACCGCCGTCGACGTTGGCTGGGAAACCCCGAGCGAGGCGGAGACGGACAGCGGCACCGGTTCCAAGCCGTGGCGCAGCTGTGCGGACGTGGTGATCATGCGACCGGCTCTTCGCACCCAGCTCTCCACTAGCCTATCCTTCCAGCCCTTGGTCTCGCGCTCCAGCTCGGCATTGAGCTCAACCCAGGGCGGCGCCGCGCCCTGCCGCTTTACGATCCGGTTCATGAAAAACACTTCTCTGCCCAGGAACGGGTTGCGCTCTTCCATGTCGCGCGTGATGGGCCTACCGCGCAGTTTGTTTTCGCGGAAGAGGCCGGCGTCCTGTGCTGCCTTGATACGCTTCTCCACGACGCTATCCCACCCCTGCGTATGGCCGAGCTGGAGCTGCAGATTCGGATCGGCCTCCGGATCGTCGGTGGGCGTCGCCTGCGCTGGACGCGACAACTGATAGTCAAGGACACTCTCCTTGGCTTTGAGCAGTTTTCCGCGGCGCTCGGCGGCGCGCAATCCTTGGCGGAGGTGGGTCATAGCTTTCGGGTTGTCCAGCGGCAGCTGCGAGGGGTTGATGCCGGCTGCCTTGAGCTTGCTCCTGAGATCCGAAGACGAGCTGTGCGCGGCGGGCGACGAGGAGCGTTTCAGGAACTGGCCATAGTGCACGGACGGCGTGTCTTCGGCGGCACCGGCGCCCATGAGATGCGGCGGGCGTACGTAGACAGCACGCCAAGGCTTGGCGTCGGGGGTCTTGGGCAGCCTGCGGCCATCTTCGTGCTGGCCGTCGCCGCCGGCCATGGCAAGGGAGGCCGAGAGAGGGAGGTAGGCGGCCTGGTCGACAGACTGACCGGGAGCCGAGGGCGTCTGTATGCCCGCGCTGAGCTTCTGGTCGGCGGGATGCTTGGTGCCTGCCTGGTCGAGCGGGATGCGGAGCGGCTTGTACTTGTCCATAACCATGCGCAGGACGGTGTCCTGGATGCGCTCCTCTCCGGTCCATGCGGGATCGTTCGGGTCCTGCGTGCGTGCCTTGCGGGACAAGACGGCCGCCTCTTCCTCTTCCAGCAGTATCGCCTCGGCCAGGAGCTTATCTGCGCCCGTCAGCCCCGCGACACCCGGCCCCGACGACGCTGTATCGGACACCGACGAGGACGGCGATGGACGCCCCTGCCCATTCGCATCTTCGGCCGTCGCAGCCGTTGAGGCAGACGCAGCCGTCTGTGTGCTGTCGCTCTTATGAGCGGTGCTGGAGAAAGCGGCGCGGTGGAACTGAGCGCCTACAGCCCGGGCCGGAGCGGTGAAACCCACCAGCGTCGCCACGCCGCGAATACCCATGGCAACCGACGCTTGTTACCGAGCAGCAGCCCAGCGACACACCCGCTCTCACCAGAGTAATCGAACGTTGTGCCGAGGAAAGAGGGAAGGAGCGTTGGTGAATGGCGCTGCGCTGAGTCCGGGTGGCAAACCGGCATCTTTATAGCACGCGCAAGCCGGTCTAACATTGAAAACAGACCATCGCCTGCGCAGCGCTAGCTTTGGTGGCTAACACGACCCAGTTTTCCCGATTTGCACGCTAGAACACAAAAGCGCATCTCCCGATGGAAGTCGTGCAAATGACCGTGACTACTCATCGACATGCTTTGGAAGGCTGTTGACTTCACAAAAGTCGTGCCATGACAGTGCTGTAACTCTTTCCTAGCTCATGCGACCATCCTTAAGCACAACATAGTTCCAGCAGGTGTGAACAAGGGAAGCATCACATGCACGAGTAGACCATTGCGTTCTGATGAGAAATCGGGAATACCTGTGTCGCTTTAGAGAAAAGGGGGGTCGCTACATAACTCCCCTTCATGTCAAGTGGAGGCCGGCAGCTGGGTTCGCAGTCACAACCACAGCCACAGCACCCTTCGCCATCAACCTCTACCCTTTTCTTCACGTCCATTTGTGGTCCCAGAGCCAGCCTACGCAACCGCGAGCGCAGCCAGGAGAGGAAAAAGTCGCGGCGCCGGGCAAAAACGACACTAACAGGACTTGAACCTGTGCTCCCAGAGGGAATGGCATGTTTTTGGTGAGTAGAATTTTACTCTAGAATGCAGGATTCTAGTGCCACGCGATAACCACTCCGCCATAGTGCCTTCCATAAACACAAGCGGCGCGTTTGCATTTATATACCGTGCAACAAGCGGCGCGTTTGCATTTATATACCGTGCAACAATGCTACGGCATTTGCATTTATATCATCTCACCATGTTAGGGCGTGCTGCCTCAACCTTGGCTAGCGTGGGTATATGATGGGATGCGGGTCGAGGAGAGTTCTCGTGGATGATGTAGTATCATTACGCAGGCGGTGGCAATGGGGTGTCAGGTACGGACGGGGGTGTGCCGGCGTTTTAGATGGGGGGGAAGGAGGGCTCACGAGGGCGGGTGGGAGACGTGGATGCAGGGGATGGCGTCGGCGGCGCTGCTGCGTCTGCGCGCGCGGGGGTGTGGCGGCGGGGTAGTGGTGGGGGAGGGTATGTGGGCGACGACGGATCTGCGCTGGCGGAGGTTGGACGAGCGCGTAGTTTCGGCGTGGTCGATGGGGTCGGAGTCGGGTGGGTCGAGGGGGATGCGTTCGTAGCCGGAGGTCTGTGCGGTGGAGCGGGGCGGGGAGGAGGAGCCGGAGAGCGTGCGGCGGAGGGGGCCGGAGGGGGTTCCGGCGAGGAGGGGTTGGTGCTCGGCGTCGGGGGTGGGTTTTGCGCGGCGCTGGAGGAGGGCGCCGGCGGAGACGAGCTGGAGGGTCGAGGAGCGCGCTGCAGTGTCCACCGGTGCCTCGTCGGCGCCGGCGCCGTTGAGGAGGGGCCGGACGACGCGCTTCCAGTTGCCCGCCCAGGTGGCGTCGCGGGGGCGCGCGCGAGCAGGCGCGCCGCCGCCATCACCACCCAGCCCCGGACTGTGCAGCAGCGTCACGCTCGGCCGCGGCGACAGCGGCACCGCACCCGCGGCCCCCACATCCAGCAGCGGCGTCCCCACCCCGCCCGCATAGCTCCGCTCAAACGGCTCCTGCATCCCCACCCCCACCGCCAACCAGTTCGGCTCGGGATGCCGCGCCAGCAGGCTCTCCCACTGCCGCGCGAGCCCCTCGGCATCCCGGAAGATCAGCCCGTTCTGCCGATCCGCCACCAGCTCGTCGAGGCATGCAAAGTCGAGCGCGCAGACCGGCAGCCCGCACCCGAGCATGTCCACCACCTTCATCGGCAGATCCAGCCCCGACGACGACGTGTGCAGCGACACACCCACGTCCGCCGACCCCAGCAGCAGCGGGTAGTCCTCGGGCTCCAGCCACGCCGTCCGGATCCGGACAAACCGCCACTGCTCGGTCGACTCCAACCGTGCGATCTCAGCCATGTACCGCGCCTTGAGCTCGCCCTTGCCAGTCACCACGATCAGCAGCTTGGGCAGCGCACCGGCGGGCTCAAACGGGAGCGTCGCAGAGCGGAGCGCGCCCAGCGACGGCCGTCTCCGTTCTTTGCTCGTCCGCGTCACCTCGGCATCCGATCCGAGCGTTTGCTGCGAGGACCAAGTACCCGCCGATGCTGCCGAGGAGGGTGTGACAGGAGAGAGACTCGAGGCCGAGTCGCCGTTGGTGGCTCGAGAGTGCGTTCGGGCAGGGGCGTCAGCGAGCTGCCTGGCGCGGCGCTCGTAGAGGCGTGCTGCATGCAGCAGCAGCCCAAAGTCTTCGTCCGCCGTCCACGAGGTGCTGCTGACGACCAGTGCCGGGCGGTCCGGCCGCCACTGCGGTATCAAGCCGCCATGAGCCGCGCTCGGTGTAGCCGCCATCCCGGGCGATCCTGGCGGGGCGCCGGCGGGCTGCCACTTGGTGAAAGCGGTCGATTCGGGCGGGCTGTACTCGGGCAGAAAACCGTCGTTCAGACGCGGCTGCAGGGTGGGCAGCAGCCTCGCCATCAGCTCGTGCGTCTCTCCGAGCGTCGAGCGGCGAAAGTGGGCTGGCGGGCGATCGTGCAGCACGACCTTGCGGCCCCTGAGCCTCCACTTGAGGTGGAGATGATTCTTCATCGCCTCAGTGACAAAGAGATGGGCGTAGGCGGTCCGACCGGTGAGCTTCTCGAGCGTTTCGGCCAGACGCACCAGGGGCGAGTGGGAGCCCATGCGCAGGGCGAGGATGGTGTAGCCGAGGTTGTGCCAGTCGATGATGACCTTGGCGCTCGTCAGCGCAGAGACGGCCTTTACGATGAACAGCGTGGGTAGCGCAGGAGGCGTCTGGACAAGGATCACTTCCGGCGGGGGGTGGACCTGGGTTGCGAGCTCGATGAAAAGCGACACAGACTGGAGGAGGACCTTGGCGGGAGCGACGAGCATGAAGGCCGACCTGGGAAGCTTGCTGATCCAGGCGGGCGGCATCCGAAGCGCATGGCGCTTGACGCTAGGCCGGTCCAGCGCTGGCGGGAGGCGCACGCCAGCGTAGCCCACGATCGAGACCTTCCAGCCCTCGTTGGCCAGCGACTCGACGTGGTAGCACATGCGCGGCGACCTGCCAATATCGCCGAGCACCACCACCGCGGCGGAGCGGCCCAGACTCGACGCGGAGGTAGCAATGCCACTCCAGGCCGACCTGTACATTGCTATGTATAGGCAGAGGCATAGCAGACCGACCACCGGCGTCACCGCCGCACAGAAGGTCAACAGGACCAGCCAAAGAAACATGTTCGCAATGCTCTGTCCTAGCGGCGGGCTGGCGCGGGCAACTTCTACCGATGTGAGGCCGCAGAACTTTTCGAAACACCCGCTCGCTTCAGGACATGCTGCTACGAGAAACGGCTGTGTGTGTCAGCGAACAAGAAGGCAGGTCGGCGAAGCGTCAATGGTGGTGATGAGAAGGCTGAAGAAGGGTGTTGGTTGATTGGAATGTGTGCGGTGGATTTGTATTCACTGCTCGGTGTTGGTCTGTCGCTGGTAGTCGAAGCGTATTATCTTGAAAGAGGCTGAATACAAAGCAGAGAAGGGCCAAGATGTCTCTCTGCGTACGTCGTTGCTTGGACCTTCTCGTCACCATCCGCTCTCTCGTCGTCAAGGTCTTGGTCGTCACTGCTCGCCAAGATGCGCATGGTAAGCATTGTCCTTTTTCTTTGGCCGTAGTTGAGATACTGACGCGGAGCCGCTTTGGTATGCGGGGTGGGAATGGTCTGCTGCAGCTGTCGAACGAAAGCGAGGCGAACGAGATCGAGGTCAAGTGGGAGGACCAGCAGGCGATCAATGCGTTCTCGCGGCTGAACAGCACCTACTCGGACATCGAGGAGGAGCTGCGGCAGAAGCGGGAGGAGCGCGAGGCGCTGGACGACTTGGCCATGGAGCTCGAGCTGACCGACGAGGATGCCAGCGTGCTCTACCGCGTCGCCGATGTCTTTGTCGTCCTGCCGCAGCCGGACGCGCTCGCGCGCCTCGAGACCGACCAGGCCGCCGCCGACGCTCAGATCACCCACCTCGCCGCCCAGCTCGACCACCACGACGACCAGATGAAGGCGCTCAAGGTAAAGCTCTACGCCAAGTTCGGCGACAATATCAGTACGTACCCCTCCCTCCCCCACGCTCCCATCAAACGTCCATCGCTAACAACCCCCACGCATCCCCCGGCAGACCTCGAACGAGACTGATCCACCGAGACCTCGTCCGACTGCTGCCACCTACCCACCCTGTAATTGTACCCTCCGACGCCAACCCCATCCGCCATATCACCACGCAACAAGACACAGTCAAGTTGAGCATGTACGTTTTGCTGCATCCACTACAATGCCTGACGTGAGATTTGCCCAGAAACGCCCGAAGCTGATCGATTCGACATAGGTCAGTGTTAGTGCCGAAGCCAAAGTGGTGAGAGCAAGGAATGTGGCAATTGCGGTTGAACGATGGAATGATACGGGACAAGGCACACGTAGGGATCCAAGAGCATGGCAGGATTCGCTAGGAAGGGTGATCCTTCCAAGCACAAAGACCAAGCGCACTACAGGTCGTGTCGACGCAAGGGAGAAGCAAGTGCTAAGAAGGCTGCGACTAGGGATTGGCGAGGCGTAACCCAGCGCCGCCAGCTTCGTGGCGCACGCTCTCAGGAGAGCCCGACCGTTGCGCCTCTTGCTGTGGCTGGGATCCCTCGTTGACGTAGCCACCGTAGTGCGGTGCTGGCTGTTCTTGGTAGTGCTGCGCCTGATGCGGCGGCGACCCGCCACCGGGCTGCTGATGGCCCTGGTAGTGTTGCGGATGCTGATGAGGCGATGGCAAGTTGGGAGGAGACTGGTAGCCTCCGTACGGAGCGTGGCCTTCCTGAGATCCTTTGGTATGAGCCGAGAGCGATGGTGCGGCACCGACTTGCGTGGATCCCACGGAAAGGTTATGATGCAGACCCTGGGCGCCGTGCACTTGGGACTGTTGCGAAGGCGATGTGTAGCCGGGCGCTGCGCCCCAAGCTGGGTCGGCAGAGTAGCCTGGCTGAGCTGCGGACCAGCCAGGCGCCTGCGATGGCTGCTGTCCCGGCAAAGCATACTGCTGGTGTGGGTATTCGGGTCCGCCATAGGCCTGCTGTGGATGTCCGTAATACGCATCGTATCCGTCGGGTGGTTGGTTACCATACTGGTCGTGTTGTGAATGCGAGTGGCCATAGGCGCCAGCGCCTAGACCTGCACCTGCGCCTGCGGCTGCTATACCGGTTCCGGCGGGAGCCCAACCGGCGCTATTGTCAATATTCTGATAGTGGTAGGGTTGCTGTGACATTTCATCACCCATGTCCTCCATCTGAATCTCATTTACGTTGGCGACAGAGCCGCCTGGTTTGCCTTCGTTGCTACCGCCTGCGCCTCGGCCGTAGAGGGCCTCGGCGGAAGATTCGTTGACATGGTCGTTTTCTTGACCAAAGGCAAGCCACTCGACTTCTTTGGCCTTCTTAGCTCGCCTTCGCAATGGCAGGAGGATGAGCCAAATGAGGATAATGAGACCAGCCACTCCACCAGCTACACCGCCGATGATAGCGCCAAGGTTGGTGTTGGAACCGCCCGAGGAAGAACCGGCAGCGGCAGAGCTGGTGGGGCCAGCGGAAGTGGTGATTCCGGTGCTAAGTGAGCCGTCGCTCAACGTTTGAATAACGGTGAGGGTGACAGCGGGGACGGAAGTGGTGGTTGGGGCAGCCGAAGTGGAGGTCGGTCCCGTGGCGGCAGCAGACGAAGAAGAGGTAGGGGCAGCAGAGGTGGTGGTAGGTGGAGGGTTGCTCGAGGTGGTAGGAGGGGCGACACTGGAGGTGGTGCTGGTGGTACTTGTGCTAGTGGGTGTCGTCGAGGTGGTGGTAGGTGTTGTCGAGGTGGTGGTGGTGGTGGTGGTGGAAGAAGTGCTGGTCGGCGTGTCGTCGCTGTTGGGAGTGTTGTGCGAATCGAGCGGATCAGCAGCAGAAGAGGGGCGGGGTACATGGAGGAGGGGTTGTTGTTGCGGGGAGCGAGGTACGCCAGCCAATTGTGGCGTGGTAGGTTCAGACGGGGATAAAGGCGCAACATCGTGAGACGGCAAGGGAGTGGTGCCATTGAAGGGTTGCAGGTCAGCCATGATGGTAAAGAGGGTAAGCGGTTAGCATTCGTTTGCTGCGCTACAAGGGAGATCTTTGAAGGGAAGGAAAGCGCCGACTCGACGCAGGACAAGGTAAGGAGCGAGAGCCAAAGCGGACGGGTTGGCGAGCGGGCAAGATGATTGCAAGAGCAATCTACGACGGGCTGCGCTGATGATCCGCGCTAAGGATCACGAGCTTTGTCACCGGAGTACTGCGAAGGCCAGTAGAGACGGTAACCACTATTGCTAGGCTTCCGACGAAAGAAGCGAGGTGAAGCAAGGACAGCAGAGCGAGTCGCGCCGATGGAGAGGCAGCCTACCTCGACGAGCCTGCAAATGCCCGTTTGTGAGCCACGAAAGGGGGACGAGGTGTGGGATGTGGGCCTTTGACGAGGCCAGACGAGATGAAGGCGGGAGAGATGGGGAGCCGAGAGGACAAGACTTACATTTGACGTTTGAGCAGGGCAGCGCCATCCAGGCTGGCGAGCTGAGGAGCGGCCATACTGTCAGGATTCCAGCGCTCACAGTTGGGCTGTGGTTGTAAGCCGGCAGATGTGATGAGATGAAGCGACGATGCACGAGCTGCAGTGCTTAGCGGGATCGATGGGGCCAGTGCGACCTGCAATGCAGTGCGGACAAGAGATGAAGCCAGGATGCGCGTGCGGTGTGCGTCAGGCCTGTTTGGTGGCAACGCCGGCGTCGAGGGCACTTGACTCGCCACAACAATATCACGCCACTGTCAGAGCGTTGAGTGGTGAGCGTGAGATGGTGTAGCTGACGGAAGGTGCTCTTGCTTGCTTCGACGAGCTCCTACAGACTCAGCCTTGTGCTTTCGAAGTCACAGGCACAGCAGTCACATCACAGTTAGTGTTAGATACAGTTAGATACAGCAACAGTGTTAGGATACGTAAGACGCTACGATAGGAGCATGTGATGCATGCGCTGCGAATAGTGAATAATTGCAATCACAAAATTCGAGTTTGGCGCGACACCGTTGGCGGAACTCCGAGCGGGAAGCACTGAAAGGGCCTCTGCAATCACCTTAATTATCGGTGAAGCTGCTTGATGGCCTGCTGGTCAGCACTTTGCTAGCGGGGCCTGGGTCTCGTCTTGGCTCAGCTTGTCTGCTCTCGTGCAGGGGCGACTCATTCGCGTCAAGGGGGCGGTGTTGCCCAGCTGCCAGTAGCGGCGCCCTGAACGCAGGGGAGGAGACAAGCCCGCAGCAGAACGCTTTCCTTTGTTCGTCGGTCAAAACTCGCATTGCACCGCCTCACTACGCTTGCAAACCTTTGGCCCCACCCCTTTCTTTGAAACGGGGTCCCATCCGCGATCTTCATGTGGTCTTTGCCCTCGTTTGTCGGGGTTGGGACGCAGAGAAAGGGCAGCCCCACTCGCACTCACTTGTGGCACCACAGGCAAACAGGCGGTTCTGTAAGATCTCCTCGGTGTATGCTGCTCCCCCCATTACCATGCTGGTGCTTGTTGGGTAAGCTGCGTCGCTCATGGCAGTCTAACACGCGAGCCAGCATCCCAAGCGTGAATCTGGTGAAACTGTGAATCGGGCCGATCTGCGCTGGCCCGATCTGAATTCTCTTAGTGCCTGACGCCACTGCCTCGAAGGATGGCACCATGGAGCGGTGGGTGAGAACGCTTGGCCGGGCCCAAGGTGTCCTCGTCATGCAATGTCGTGACAGGCAAGGCCTTCGCGGTGGTGTCTTCCGCCGGACTAGGCTATGGTGTGCCGTCGCCCTTCCAGTGGCAGACATGTGCAGCACATACCGTATGCAGGCGCTTGGGGCTTTCCTCCTTGTGTCGAACAGCGCTTCATCAGGCTGCCACTGCAGTACAGACCAGGCCGTGTCTGGCGCGGGTGTGACCGCCTGAGCACGTCTTGCACGTTGTTGTTCGCGAAACGCATTCGCATCAACAGGAGTGGTGTGCAGGTAGGGTGGCGCGCTCGAGTTGCGTGCGTGGCGCCCGCGGCCTGTGCGGCGGCGAGCCTATATATCCTTTTCGGCAAAGAGTAGGTCCCAGCCGCGCGTTCCCGCCCCACCGGCCGACGAGGAAAGCAGATAGCGACGCCAGGATCCAAGTCTGCCACGAACCATGTCCGTCTCGTCTGGACCGCCGGGGAGATCTCCATTGACGCAGGACGAGATCGGCCGGGCGTCGGCGCGTCGGCGCTTGCTGCAGGTGCAGTTGGGGCAGCCGCACTTTGCCATTGACCCCGTCACGGTGGCGCCGCGAGCAACCGCCGCGGTAGGGAACGCCTTTGGCGCGGTGCCGCGCAATGCGACGTTGGAGACGCTCAGGCCGATCCTGGCGCAGCTGCCGGAAGCAGAGCCGGAGGACGACGCGGCGGGCGCGGCGGCGCTGGACTACATTGTGAGCGGCGCGGTGATGTACACGCGGGCGCGGCTGCCAAGCATCGACGCTGCGAGCCGTGAGCTGTGGGCAGCGCTGCACGCATTCCGACCGACAACGGCGGACTATGCGGCAGGGGCAGAGGGGAGTGGCCCCACAGAGGCGGTGGCACAGCTGGCGGCGAGCTTCAACTGGAGCGCGCTGCGGCTGGGGCGGGACGTGGAGCGCGCCTGGTACGGCGTCCTCTTCCGCTCGGTGCGGCGCGCGGGCTCCGAGTCAAAGAACTTCTATGAGGCGGACCGCCGCGCACACGAGGAGGCGGTGGGCACCGGCGGCCTCCTCCTCTATTGGTACGGCGCGCCCACCCCCGCCGGCGCCAACCTCGCCACCTGCCTCTGGACCTCGCGCGCCGCCGCCCTCGCCGCCGCCGCCCTCCCGCACCACCGCGCCGCGGTCAAGTACGCCGCCAACAGCTACGACACCTACAGCATCGTCCGCTACAAGCTCATCAAGCCGCGCGGCTCCACCACCCTCGTCCTCCGCGACTGGGACGGCATCGACGTCGAGCCCTAACCCGCCCACCCGGCTTCCCCTCCCCATCGCTTCTTGTACTTTCGCCGCATAGAGCAACCCCCGACTCCCGCAGTTCTGCGCTGCGAGCGCTTTTAAGATCCTTCCTGCTGTCCGCAGCGCCTGCGCCATTGGGAGGTGTGCCTGCTGCGACCGCGCAAGGCTCGAATTCCAAAGCGTTGGGCGAGGGGTGCTACTTGATCTCGGAGGCGTCGCCGCGGAGCGAGAGGTAGGCGTTGTCGACGCCGGGGCCGAACTGCTTGATGATTTCGTAGACCTCTACGCTGTGGTAGCGGAGGGCGGACTTGGGGTCGGTGTAGGGAGCGGGGAGGCCTGTGATGTCGCAGTACTTTTTCGGGGGTCGGAGGGAGGGGGGTGCCTCTACGGAGGCGTAGGTGGGGATGTCGCGTTTGGAAGCGGGCGGTGTGGAAGCGGGGGGGTTTGAGGGGGTGTCTGTATGGGCGGGGGGAGGTTCGGGGGTGTTGGGGGTGGGGGGTTCGGTGGTGGAGGCGGCCTGGGCGCGCTCGCGCTGCTCGCGGCGGGCGGCGGCTTGGAGGGCGGCACCGACGAGGCGTGGCTTGGGTGCGCCGTCGCGGCGGCGTTCGCGGGTCCGCGCACCCGCCGCGCGCAGCGCCGCCTCCCGCTCCCCCTGCACAATCTGCTTCAGCGACCGGTTCCTCCTCGACAAGTTGGACGAAATCCGCGCCATACGCCCCACATACTCCCCACTCTTGAACGGCCGCGCAGCCCCGTGGAAACTCAGCACCTCCGACACCGACGCCGCTCCCGGCGTAGAACCCCCCGATACACCCCCCGACGCTGGTCGCCCCTTCGCTATCGCCCTGTCATCACAAACCCAAAAGCGTCAGTACCCCACCGTATCGCCAACCCCTGCGCCTCGACAACGCTACTGGCACTCACATGATTCGCCCGTGCTGCTGTTAGACTCGGCCGTGCTGCTCGTAGAGTCGGGCTAGGGTGGTGGGAAAGAGGATGATGAGAATCTGAACGACAGGTGCACCGGACGGCCTAGCGAGCGATGCGGGGCAGCAAAACGTAAGTTGGAGTGAGCCTGATTGTGTTAGATTTCTGGATCACACCGCCGCTCGGCCAGGGCTAGATGCACAGGCTGCAGCTTCGGCTTTGCGGCAATCGCAAAGACGAGGCCTAGAAGAGCAGAGAGCATGTGCAGAGCAAAGTCCCATTGCGCAAGGAATGGCGGGGCTGTCACTACAAGTACATTGTAAAATGGTCCGTAAGCTCAGGGTGCGACCGTGTATTCGACGGCCAGGCCTGGGAAGGCGAGGCGAGGGTTGTATAGCAGGCGATGAACAGGGCGAGGCGGTGTGAAAAGACTAGGCGGCGGCATAAGCGGAGGTGCGGAGGGTCCATACCTTGACGGTGCCGTCATCGCCGGCGCTGGCGAGCAGGTCGGACATGTGCGTGTGCGAGGGACCGACGGTGCCTGCCTGAGCGGGCGTTTCGCCGTCGTCCATCAGCTCGTGGATGTGGGCGCCGCGGCTGCCGGTGTCCGCGTCCAGGCTCGCAGGCGCCCAGGCAACGCAGTTGACGTCGGCGGTCCCGTGCGCGCGCTCCATTTTGGCGACAAGCTCTACCTTAGGAGCCAGCTGCTTGGCATCCTCGCTCTCGGAGATCTCAAACACCAAGATCCGCCCGTCCCCGCCGCCGCTCGCCAGCCGGCCCAGGTTGCCTGCACGCGCCGAAGCCCTGTCAGTGCCCCAGGAGACGCTGTACACCGTCCGGTCGTGGTAGCCTCTAAGAACGGTGACAGGAATCCACCTTTCTCCCTTGCGGCCGGGCATCTTGCCCTCGGGCTGCAGGCCGCGCGCTTGGCACTGCTCCGAGTTGAGCCGCTTCCAGATCCGGACGGTCAAATCGTCCGAGGCGGAAGCAAGAAACTGGCCGCACGGGGAAAAGGAGAGGCTCCAAACGGTGGATTCATGCCCGGTGAGCGAGGAGAAGCAGAACCAGTCATCCGAAGGGTCGTCTATATAGAGCTTGATGGCGTCGTCGTACGAGGCAGAAGCAAGCAGCTCCTCGTGTGGATGCCAGGCGACCTCCTTGACGTCCTGAGAATGCTCCATCAGGACCGAAAGACACTCAAACTCGGCGTCGGGCTGCACCTCCCAGATCCAAACCGACTTGTCGCGGCTGCACGATGCCAAGACACCGCCGGTGTGGGAGAAGGAGACAGATTTGCACTCGGATTCGTGGCCCTCGAGCGTGCCGATGCAGTCCCATTCGGGCTCGTCGACATGCGCACCGCCGTTGCTGAGCTGGAGCGAGCCCGGCTGGGCTGCTGCTCCTTGGTCGGCGTCAGCGTCCCCATCCTGGACCCTCTCCCAAATGCCGACGGTAGAATCGAACGAGGCGGTGGCAAGAATCTTGCCGTTGGGCGACCATGCTACCTGCCGCACAGTGCGCTGATGGCCGGTGGGGATGACTTCTCGTAGATTGAAAACGGGTCGCTTGGACGTCGAAGGCCCATCAGACGAGGTGCTGGAGACGAACGAGTAGGCATGCAGGCGGACGTCCTTGTCGCCCGAACACGAGGCAAGGAGGGGCAGGCGGGGGTTCCAGGCAAGATGCCATGCGCGCGAAGAATGACCTTCGAGCTGGGTGACAAGATGCAGCGCTGGGGCAGCAGCAGCCGCGGCGGGACCAGCCATGCTCAGCTCAGACCAGGAGGTGCTTCTCGCTGCGTATTTGCGCCGGTCTAGTAAATTGGCGCTAGGAGCCGGCGAAAACGCGTCGGTCGGATGGGCACGCGTGATCTGGCGGCGCGTTGATCTGCCACGGTCCGGATGGTTGTCTATCTCACTGCGGTCGAGACAGGCAACGTAAGGCGAGGCGTTGTTGACAGTAGACAGAAGCAGGCAAACGGGCGAGACGATCGCTGTAAATCGGCAAGGGGTCGCAGCGCTAAGCTACAGTAGTCGTCTCCCACCAATTCTTACACGTGGGAGGAGGCTGAGGAGCGTACGCTGCGGTACAGTGCAGCCAAGGGAAGAGCTGAAAGACGAGCCGACCAGAAAAGTGCTGTAATGGCGTGTGATTGGAACGAGGTGAAACTGTGGAACGGTGGACGAAGAAGCGAAGCGAAGCTACTCAAACGAGGGATCAAAGCCGCCGTAAAGGGTGTGAGAAGGGAGTGAGAGAAGGAGGATTGGGTCGGTTGGGTCTGTAGAAGTGGCCGTCATGAATGGCTGTGTGGTTGAATGACGCAGTGACTGAGAGTGACGATCGATAAATCATGTTGATTAATTAGAACTCGACTCAGCTTGGATGCCCAGCACGAGCCGTGGAGCGACAACGCTCTTTTCCATTTCCAAGTTGGCTTGTCCCGTACGGCAGCGACGGCTCAGGCGCACAATTAGAACGGCCGTGGCCTACATCCGTACCAGCGCCAGTTATCTCAGCCCCCATCTTTTGGGTGCTACACAGACCTTAGCCAGCGTAAAAATACGAGTGGATGAGTGGATGAGTGCAACAAAACCGATCCGACGTCGATAGTGGGGCGATTGGCTCTGGCGTACAGGCGGGAACGGGTGTGGACGATAGTCGGCAATTTTGTATTTGTGCTCAGGGGTTCTCGTTCCAGCCCTTGGCACGCTCGACGGCGCGCTCCCAGCCGTGAATGAGCTCCTGGCGCTTCTTGTTGTCGATCTTGGGTTCAAAGACCTGCTTGCCAGCGGTGTTGACCTTGCTCAGCGTCTCTGGCTTGTTGATGTCCCATCCGAACAGGCCCACCGCTGAGCCAGCGAGGAGCGCCGAGCCGAGCGCGGTGCTTTCGCGCATCTCGGGTCGCTCGACGTTGATGCCTAGGATGTCCGCCTGAATCTGCATGGCAACGTCCGAGTTGGTCAAGCCACCGTCCACCTGGAGCGCCTTGAGCGCGACGCCCGAGTCCTTGGCCATGGCGTCCAGGATCGCCTTGGTCTGGTAGCACGTCGCCTCCAGCGTAGCGCGGCAAAAGTGGCGCTTGTCGGTAAAGGCGGTGATGCCAACGACGGTGCCGGCGGCGGTGTCGTCCCAATACGGGCAAAAGAGCCCGTTAAAGGCAGTGACGAAGTAGACACCTCCCGTGTCGTCCACCTGGCCTGCCAAGTCGCCGATTTCATGAGCCTCCTTGATCAGGCCCAGGCTGTCGCGCACCCATTTGACCGCCGATCCCGCCACGGCGATCGACCCTTCCAGCGCATAGTGGACCGGCGCGTTGGGCCCCGCCTTGTAGGCGATGGTCGAGAGCAGGCCGTTTTTGGAGGAGACCACCTTTTCGCCTGTGTTGTACAGCAGGAAGGCACCCGTTCCGTACGTATTCTTGGCCTCGCCGGGCTGGAAGCACTTGTTGCCCACTAGCGCCGCCATCTGGTCGCCCACAATGCCGGCAATCTCGACATCCTTGAGCGAGCCGTGCGCTACCTTACCGTACACTTCGGAGGAGCTCTTGATTTCGGGAAGAATGTCCATGTCGATCTCGAAAAAGTCGCAGAGCTTCTTGTCCCACTGCTGCTTGCGCAGGTCCATAAACATGGTACGTGATGCGTTGGAGGCGTCGGTGATGTGAACTGCCTTGTCGGTGAGGTTGTAGACGATCCAGCTGTCGACGGTGCCAAACATCATCTGCTTGTTGTCGTGCGCTTTCCTCACTTCGGGCAGGTTGTCCAACATCCAACGCAGCTTGACCGAGGCAAAGTAGGTAGAGAGCGGCAGGCCAGTCTCTTCCTTGACCGCCTCGACGCCCTTCTCGCTCTTGGCCTCCAGCTGACGGATGGTGTGGGTGGTGCGCGCATCGGGCCAGGCGATGGCGCGCGTAAGCGCCTTGCCGGTGTTCTTGTCCCAGACCACAGTGGTTTCTCGCTGGTTGGTGACGCCGATGACCTTGACGTCCGACTTTTTGTACTGGCCATCCTTTTCGAGCTTCTGCAGCGTCTTTTCGATGCATTCATTGACGCAGTCGATGATCTCGTGTGCATCCTGCTCCTGCCATCCCGGGTGTGGGTAGTACTGGGTGAACTCCATCTGGTGCAAGGCAACCACCTTGGCGTACTCATCGAACACCATGAAGCGCACACTGGTGGTGCCTGCATCGATGGAACCTACCAGATCCGGCATCTTGCGCGAGCTCGGGGGGTGAAGTTGGGTGAGTGAACGGGCTGGACGGGCTTCGGCGAAGACGACGGGAGTGTACGTCCGACAGGGAGGTAGAGGTGTTGTGATCAAGGGCAACAAGCGTTCCGAGCCGGGAGCTGAGAACGCGGTGGTGCGGGGCAGGGGACGAGTGCGGACACGGGGGATGGTGGGGAAAAGGGGAAGTGGCAGCAACTCCAACGGAGCAGCGCAAAGAAGCCAAAGCAACAGACACTCGCTCGTAGGCGTAAGAGCGATCGTGCAAAGCCCTGCTTGACGCGGAGCCGAGAGCGCGGAGTGCTGCCCATCCACAAGCGTAAGGCACACAACAGCCGTGCTGTAATGCACTCATCCCGTCCTGCCATGCCTTCCTTGGCTTGCATACCGTCGCGGTGGGGGAAAAGCAATTAATGGGCCGATCGCATCGCAGTGCTCCAATCCAACGCTGCTATTCATCGTACCGTCTTAGCCGTCGCGCAAAAGTGACGGCGCAACGCCGCCGTAAGCCCAACCCTTAGGCCACTACTGATTACAGTGACGGCCAATCAGAAGTGGCAGCACGGCTCCAAACCTTGCCTAGCTACCTTTTCAAAAAGCGCTATGCCGCGAGGGACGTGCAGCCAAATCTATATCTACTGATTGAATACTTCCGATCAATCCACGCGTCCTGCCTGGAAAGCACCCGACTCTTCATCTAACGCGATTCACGTAGTTACCGATCACCCGTAGTACGCGGTCACCCTGTCATGCCATGCTCATCACCACTCGCTGACGTTTGCATCAATCAACAGGAGCAACACACTAGCACAACATATGTGAATAAGATGTCATTTCGCTCTTCGATGCTTGATCATATGCTAGGCCAATAAAAAGGTGGTGGTACAAAGTAGTGAGGTAGTGGAGGAGGGGTAGACTGAGGAGGGGTCGGGCTAAGGTTGTCGGGAGCCAAAGGTTGGGCGGAAGGGCCGGGCAAGCGTGAAGTCCAGCTGGAATGGGTGATGGGAGGCTCAGCATCATCATAGTGTACAGCTCGAGGCTGCAATGGTGCTTGTTGTGCATCATGTCCTCCCATCACCACAGTTGATGGGCCTGACTCCGGTCCAGTCAAGACCACCTGCTGTGCCCTCTGCTCCCGAGCTTGTTGCTCTTTCTCGATCTGCGGTGCCATCACCGAGATCTGTTGCTCTGCCCACTCACGTGTAATCATCTTGTCCTTTGATATCATCTTGCGGTCACCTAGAAGTACTGTGCGCTTCGCCTTTTGTGAGGCTTGTTGTCGTTGCTGTTCGTGCCGGGTTAGAAGTGTCGCCTGTGCATCCTGCGTCTCATAGGCCTTCTTGAGCTTCCGCCGTAGTATCGCTTTCTCTCGTGGACTGTTGGACCTCTCAAAATCAAGGAGCATGGAATAGAATCGCTTCGCATCACGAGGTGTACTTGCCTGCTCAAGCCGTAAAGGCGGCGATGGTGTCCGTGTGCCAGGCGGCACATATCCAGGAAGTCGCATAAGAATCTTGTGTTCGTTTGGTCTTGAAGTCATACCACATTCGATGAAGGCCTTTCTTGCTGCTGTTTGGGTGATTGTCTGTTGGAACTTTAGTGCTATGGGCGCCCAAGTCCTAACAGTCCAGCACCACGGTGAAGGTCCCAGGTACCTTGGACCGATAACTCCGATATATTTACCAAGTACCGAGACACCGGTACAAACAACTGGTGGGAGAACCCGACAAACATTTCCACATGAAAGGTGCTGCCGCGGCTCAACACAC